>CM060621.1:23807889-24017889 GCA_030578275.1 Meda fulgida | reverse complement strand
TCTAGATCTCTTAGTCCAACTTCGTAAAAACCATACTGGTACAAATTCAGTCAAACTAGAGCATCTAGGGCAATTATTGATTTAGTCCAATTGAAATTGTACTTGCATGTAAATACAGTTAAAAATATAGTCTGGATTATTTGAAAGTGTCCGTGTTAAAGTGTACTGAGTAATAATAATTAACATGTACTTACTTGTCACAATAATGTTCTGTCTTGTCCGCACCTGTTCTTGTTAGTCCCTGATTAGTTCATCTTCCTCCACCTGTTAGTTTCTTCATTTCATTCTGTGTATTTATACTCCCTGTTATGTTCAGTCCCTTGCCAGTTCTCGTTGATGTTGAACATGGTTGTGTCTGTCCTGCCTGAGTTTGATCAGTAAAGACTGTGTTTAACCCTCATCTTCGTCTTGTACTTTCAACTAGCCTACTACCAGAACATTACCCTTACTATAAGGTTAGGGTTAGGAATTGGGGTTGGTTTAGGGTTAGCTGCATGTAATTATGCACAATGTATAGTTATTACTGCAGTAACTACATGTGTAACAAATACACTGTAAAATAAAGTATCATAGTTAGGTTGACTGTTTTTTTTGTAAAGGACTATTCCTATATATTAATTTATTACATATATATTCCTATGTATGTATAAATAAAATCTCTGAAATACAAACTCTAGAGCTCAAAGGTTTGGGTTCAGTAAAATTTATTTTAATTAAACCTTTTATTCAGCAGGATTGCAATAAACTAATCAAAGGGGCACAGTTATAATGTTATAAAATATTTATATTTCAAATAAATGCTGTCCTTTTGAACTTTCTATTGATCAAAGAATCCTCAAAACAGTATAAATAATGCATCATGGTTTCCAGGAAAATATGAAAATAGCACAACTGTTTTCAACATTGATAATAATAAGACATATTTTTGAGCATCAAATCATCATGTTATAATGATTGCTGAAGGATGATGAGTCTGAAGGATGATGAGACTGGAATAACCAGTCCCCAAACTTTTGAATGGCAGTTTACTTGTAACATGACCTGGCTTTAAGATATTGAGATTGTACCATTTAATTTCAATCCAGACAAAAATATTAATATCTGACAAAAATGAGTCATGCAACGCCCACTTTGACAATTGATCAGTGAGTACAACATCCTGTGCCGTTTCCCCCTCTCCATCTGTTAGACTCATCTGGGATAAACATCAAGAAGGTCTTCACTCCACTGTGACTGTGAAAGTCCATGAAACAGGTGGCTGTCTGGCACTATCATTAAGAACACTTGCTCATTTCTGACAGAATTTTCAATAAATCTAAACAAATGATGTACTTTTGCCATTTGTGTGCTGTGGAGCGGGATTGCTGATCTTGTCATGCAACTGTTGTGCTTTTTCGGTTTCTCCCAAGTAATCATTGTACATCGCCTCTTCCCTCCTCCTCTCTGCGAACAGGCTTTGAAGTGGCTGCCAAGGCCACGTGGCCTTGCCTCTTCCTCTCCCCTGTGCCTCCTAAATAAACGTTCTGCATGGTGTGATTTTAAAGGAACGAGGAGGTCACCCTCTTGGCAATTAGAATCTCAGCACGGAAAAGCACAGGGCTTGGGAAACCAAAAACTGCCTTTGCAGACGACAGACCACCCATTAGCTTTGATTTAAAACACGGGTTAGGAGACGTCAAGAGGAGGAAAAAGAGAAACTGGAAAGAGACACCCGACCAGGAAGGGAGGAAAAAAAATGGGGCGGGTGGCAGGGTGGGGCAGCTGATGAAAGGGGGCCAAATCATTTCTTACTTGAGTGCCCATCTGCAATGGGACTCAACTGAATCACAAATTGGCAATTAAGCGAGGCTCCTGAACCCCCCCTGGTCATGGTCAAGATGAAAACATCTCCAGATGACCGGGCAAGCCTGGCCCTGGGAGAAAAAACGTAAAAGAGGGCTGGAAATCAGCTTGGTGCTAATTCCGTGTGCCCCAAAACAGCAACAAAGGCAGGAAAAGGAGGAAGGGGCTGTAGCCCTCTCTTACCTCTGACACAGTAACTTCTGGGATAATTAGGAGCCGCTTTTGGAGTCAGTCCTCCTGTCATCACTCCACTCCTCTTCATTGCGACTTTGGTTTCTGCTTCCTTTAGGATCAAAGAGCATGAGTAAGGAAACAAACCTTCAGCTTTACAGTACTATTACAGTAAAATGAGTATGGATTTATTAGCCGTAAGTCCCCGGCTCATCTATAAGCACAAGGTGGATTACCTTGTGCCAGTCACAAGAAGTACTAGTTCTCTCTGCTTTTCTTCTCCTTTTTTTTCTCCTACCAGGACGGCTCAGAGATGTTGAGGGTCTTTGATCTATGGGTGAGATGTTTTGCTCGCCGAGGCGGGCGCCAGGCAGTGCACCCCCTTTGCACACTTACACCCTCATCAACCCCATCCGTTCTGTTCTCCCGGTGTGTGTGAACATGTTGGATTAGTGGCCCCTTGAGTTCTGCTAATGAAGGTTCCTTTTTGATCTGCAGGGCCCCAATTACCCTGCACAGGATCACCCATTAGAGCAGACCTTCCACTGACCCCACGTTTCTCAAACCAAGCCTCACTGTGACAGTTGGTGAGGTGTCCGCAATTTTTGGTCAAATTTATTGTAGTTTTTTGTTAGTCAATTAAATTATTTTACTATTTATACCTAACATGCTGTTTTTGTCTTTAAGGGGTAGTTCACCCAAAAATGAAAAATCGTTCATTTTTTTACCCTCATGTTGTTCCAAACTCATATGCCGTTTTTTGCTTCTGTGGAACACAGAAGAAGATATTTTTTATGAATGTTTCAACTGTTTTTGTCCATACTATGAAAGTTTTTGTTATTGAAAATTCAAGCTCAAAATCACACAAATCAATATTTTAAAGGGACCCCCAAAAAATTAAAATTCTGTTATCGTGTACGCTATGCCATTCCAAATTTTTATGAATTTCTTTCTTCTATGGAACTCAGAAGAAGATATGTTTGTCCATTCAGTGCAAGTCAATAGGCTCCAATATTGCTTTTTTCAGTATTACAGAAAAACAAAATCCATATAAATTTGAATCAACATGAGGACGCGTAAATAATGTCAGAATGGTCCTTTTTGAGTGAGCTATACCTTTAATATCTATACAAGCATACAAATGCCTTAAATATCCTATACTATGGGCAGCTGTCTTCCAAAGGAAACAAATGTCTATTTTGTTTTCACCAATCTGACCCCTGTCCAAACCTATGTAAATATTTCGTTAAAGGGAAGGAAATCTATTCTGACATGGCGGCAAGAATCAAGCGTGTGAATGCTCAAATTGTGTGTGCCCTGAATAAGCTTTCACATTCGATAATACGTACCTCCTTATTATGGGCCTGTCAGTCTGTGTGTTGGTCTTTATTTTGGCCTGTGTGTATCTTCGCAAGTAGGCGTGTGTGTGGGTGTGCAGTGTTTGCCATAAGGAGAAAGTACCTGGGAGAATAGCTTCTCAAACTCCCTTTGTATGAGTGAGCTCCTTGTCTGTATATGAAAAAGAGAGGGAGAAAGATAGTGCGTAGCTCTGGGATAAGAGTATCTCTCTTGACCTCTGCCTCCTAATTCTGTTTTGAAGGAGAATTTAGACATTCACAAAGAGACACCAGGGAAACGTTCACCAACATGCACATTTTATGGCTGCTTCTCAAACGGATGCCTAAAAACATACTCAGTAGCATTTACAATCTGCATAAATATGAATTTCATAAATAAGACAAAATGGCTTAGTAAAATGTAATAGTAACTGTGTTGCTCGTGTGTTGAGGAGGATGGTGAGGCAGCGTAACACAACACATAGCTTGATAGAAAGGGTGAAAATATATGAGTTGTGAGACTGTGGATGAGAAGAGATGGAAGAATACGACGGGCAGATGGATTGATTTCTTCCCCCGTCAAGTTTACACATCATACTATAACAGTGAATCCTTGAATCTTCCATAACCTAGTGAGCTGCTTCACTGCTGATTTTCTACAAAGGCATCTTAACCATCATAGAACCTCATAACTGTCCAAATTAAAAACATTCTACATTGGCAGCAACTTCAGATTTTGCACAGAAGACTCCACTCCATTTCAATACATTGGGACATTAGCATGTTGCTAAGCTAACACATAAAATACTGTACATAGCATATCAATATTTGTTTCAATTACAATACTTTCTAGTATTGAATGGAATACATGTTTATTTATATACACTTATTTATTTATAACAGTTATCAAAAATGTATTTTTTATAGATTTTTCATAAGTATTCAAAGACAGAAACCAAACCAACCATCCTTGAGGGGAATAACAACATTACAAACTTTATTTTGAAGTAAAAAGTATTTTTTAAATTAGACAGACAAAACAAAGGAACTTGGCATCTTTAATGAGTGAAAGTACCACAGTCCTATAATCATTGTAAATTACGTAATTTAATTGAAAAGAATGGAAAATATAAAACTATTGGTTGAAAGTTGCTCGTTATAAATATAGAAACAATAGTTTATTGCAAAAATAATAAGCACTGTAAAAAAAAACAGTTGCTGCCTTAAATTAAGTACAATCAACTTGGATGTTTAAGTCTTTTCAACTTACATTACATTAAACCGACTTTTAAAACATGAGTTGAATTTTGTATAACTTATACAAAAAGTTGAAAATTGCTTTACTTATTTTTAAGTGTTAAAGCAATGTAAAAATATATGTTGCCAGAACTTATTGATCATAAAATATTTTACAGTGTAGAAATGTATAAATATCTAAAAATGGCAATCACAGTGTTTCATGGGACATGTGTCTGCCGCATTTCTCTGATTGGATGGATATTTCTCTGCAGGATCTTGGGTATTGTAGTTCTTCACAACGTTTCATAAAATTAACTGGAAATAAATATATTGATAGATTCTACATAAGCATATTTTATCAATTAACAAACTGGAGCTCCAGATATTTTATAAAGGCCAAGTTATTTTTAAAAATCACAACGCCTATGGAAAAATGAACAATCTCTGTGAAGAGTACACAGCTGCCAAGTATGTAGCAGGTAAATAATAATAATGTCTTTACTTACCACAGGCATTCTCGTTTTTATTTTTTCAGTGAAACGATTCTTGAAGTCTTGGAGGGGAAAAAAAACAGACGAAGAGCACAAGAAGAAAAGGAAACCAATTTGAATAGATCAGGACAGGAAGTCGGATGAGAGTTCCACGGATGGCAACAAACAAAACAACACAGTAACAGTCAAAAGAACCATTCAAATATAAACAGTGAATGAAAAATGCTTGGACTTGCTAACCAAAATGAATCACACTGAGAAGGGGGGAAATGGAGGGTGAGTATACAGGAAATGAGAGATGACATACTCATCCCTCTTCTCAAGGGCCCCTACAACAGCGAGCCAGTGTATGTGCGTGTGTGTCCAGGCCCTGGGGGGGCCCTCGCTACGTGCCAGCGGGAGCCTGTTTGCCTCTGAAAGCATGCGCGGCACTCCCTGGAGAGGCCCCGGCAGTTTGTTGTGTGATCTTATCTGGCGCGTGCCTGGGCCGCCCTTTCCCACACTCTGCACGCTGCGCTGTCAAGCATGGAGTGGGGGTAAGGAGGAGGGGGGGAAGAGGTAAAAAAGGCCCCGGCCTGTCAACATTACATGGACTTGACAGCCGTGACATAAGCCCCACACCCAAACCTTTTCAATCATCAGTACATTTTATATAACCGAATCTCTGTTGCGAGGCTCTTCTCCACAATCTGGCATCCCCTGCTCTCCACAGGACAAGCTCCCCTCCAATCAGTCTGTCCTTTCCCTCTTTACAGAAAGCAGCTTTTCACCTCCTTGGGCTTTTCAATTCAATTCCATATCTTATAGGATTAGGTTCACCCTGATGCTGCTGCCATCATAGGGGAGTATGGAAACATTTCTGACATATTTGAGAGATCAAACAGTCTAAGTGAGGAGGGGTGGGGGTTCTATTCAATATACCAGAATGCTATATTGAATAGAACAGAGATCCAGAGACCTCTATATTCTCCAAAATTATCACTTATTTTAATTTAATTTTACAGTAGAAATATTTAATTGGTTCACACTGTCCCTAGCCTTAAATTGATAGAATTAAGAATCGAGTAACTGTGCTCTCTATTAAACTACACTATAGTGAGTCTGGAGGAAGATGAGTGTGGGGAAGTGACAGGTTGTCTTGATGCCGAGCGCTGCAGCTGAGTGCAGGTGAATACATGGAGAGCTGAGGACACTGTGTCAAGCCCTCTCTGCCCTTCAGTCTCCTCCAGGGGCTACGGTTGCCAGGGAGGATCAATACTCTCCTCGTTCTCCTTTCACTGCCAAACCCACCAACAAAATGAGAAAGAAATGAGGGATAGAAAGAATGATGAGAAAGAAAGAATGAAAGTAAGCAAGGAAGGAAGGACAATCAGATGAAAAGAAAGGAAGCTATGGACAGGCTGACAGAAGATGAAAGGAAGAAAAAGAGAGAGCTAGAAAGAAACAAAGCAAGAAATAAAGAAAGAACAGGAGGAAGGCAAGGAACGAATGAATGGACAAATAATAAACATAGAAACAGATGTAAAGAAAGAAAAGGAAATGAAGGAATGAAAAAAGAAAAACAGATAATTGGAACAAATTATAAAACAGTGGACCAACACCAGCAGCTGACATGGCACCCCAGACCATCACTGACTGTGGGTACTTGACACTGGACTTCAGGCATTTTGGCATTTCCTTCTCCCCAGTCTTCCTCCAGACTCTGGCACCTTGACTTCCGAAAGCCCAGGTCTCTGTAGCCCAGGTCAGGCGCTTCTGCCACTGCTTCTGGTTCAAAAGTGTCTTGACCTGGGGAATACGGCACCTGTAGCCCATTTCCTGCACTAGCCTGTGCACGGTGGCTCTGGATGTTTCTACTCCAGACTCAGTCCACTGCTTTCGCAGGTCCCCCAAGGTCTGGAATCGGTCCTTCTCCACAATCTTCCTAAGGGTCCGGTCACCTCTTCTCGTTGTGCAGCGTTTTTTGCCACACTTTTTCCTTCCTACAAACTTCCCACTGAGGTGCCTTGATACAGCACTCTGGGAACAGCCTGTTTGTTCAGAAATTTCTTTCTGTGTCTTACCCTCTTGCTTGAGGGTGTCAATGATGGCCTTCTGGACAGCAGTCAGGTCGGCAGTCTTACCCATGATTGCGGTTTTGAGTAATGAAACAGGCTGGGAGTTTTTAAAAGCCTCAGGAATCTTTTGCAGGTGTTTAGAGTTAATTAGTTGATTCAGATGATTAGGTTAATAGCTCGTTTAGAGAACCTTTTCATGATATGCAAATTTTTTGAGATAGGAATTTTGGGTTTTCATTAGCTGTATGCCAAAATCATCAGTATTAAAACAATAAAAGAACTGAAATATTTCAGTTGGTGTGCAATGAATCTAAAACATGTGAAAGTTTAATTTTTATCATTACATTATGGAAAATAATGAACTTCATCACAATATGCTAATTTTTTGAGAAGGACTGTAAGTAATTAAGAAAGGAAGGAACAAATAATTAAAGGAACGAATGAACGAACAACAAGCAAAGAAAAAAAAGATGCTTGTATATGCATTGGCAATTTAACCACATCACACGCATGCACGCATGCACACACACACACACACACACACACACACACACACACACACACACACACACACACACACACACACACACACACACACAAGCTTAAAGTACTACCTACACACATTGTTGCATGCTGCTTGGCTGTGCACCTAATTTCTTCCTTTCCCTCTCTATCCTTCTCTTACACACACACACACACACACACACACACACACACACACACACACACACACACACTCCTGCTTGTCTGCGTGGGGGGCCCTGCAGGCTGTCTGGAGCCCAGCACAGAACAGGATTCAGAGAGCACAGTGGAATGGAGCTTTTGCTCATGGCTGATCTCTGCTCTGATCTGACTCGCTGCTGAAGAACACTTTTCTCCTTGTGCTCACCGTTTCTTCTGCTCTCTCACTGTCTTACTTTCCAGTCTCCACTTACTTCCAGACATGAGCCAACCTGAACTCAGACCTCATCTGATCCCTCCAGTAACCCTCGAAGGCACTGAACACTCACACGCACACAAACATTGCAAATATATAGACAGAGAACACAGATCACTGACACACATGCTGTAAATGTTGTGTTTAGCTGACATGTGATTGTGTTGAGAAACACTGTAAAAGATTTTTAAGTAAACCACATCTGATCGGGATCAGTTGCCAAACATGCCTCCTCAATTATCTAAAAGCGAAAGTTACAGTGTGAAAGAGTTTAAAGAGTTTATGAAAGATGTGAATGTTTGTAAAATAATTATCTTATGATTACCACACGATCACCAATATTTCACAATATTACTGTTTTTATTTTTTATCAATGCAGATATTGATAAAATATCTGCAGACAATGCAGGTATATGAAATATATTTAAATGAGTAATTTATTCCTGTGATGGCAAAAAAATTTTTTAGCAGCATTACTTCAGTCTTCAGTGTCACATGATCCTCAGAAATCATTCTAATATGCTGATTTAATGGTGAAGAAACTTTTCTTATTATTATCAATGTTGAAAACTGCCTAATGCCTTTTTTTGTGGAAACCATTATACTTATTTTTAGGGTTGTTTGATGAATAGAAAGTTTATTTCAAATTTATTTGAAAAATAAATCGTCGCTTTTGATCAATTTTATTTGTCCTTGCTGAATATTTAATAAATAAGATATTGCTTTGTGCTAGCAATGCACAGGTTATAGATTTGATTCCCAAAAAAAACAAACCTTAAGGGAGATAATCTATAAATCTGAATGAAAGTATCGACCAAACATAAAAGTTAGAACCATTGATCTTGATGGTTTCATATTGCGCTCTACTATTTCACTACAATCAGAAAAAAGAATCATGCCCTTTCTGTCACAACTTTTTAAATCATGGCTGCCAATGGCTGCTCATAATCCCCTCGCTGGAACATTCATTAGAAAGCATGTAGAGCTTTGTGCCCTGGGGCCAACCATGACTTTCCCAGGACAATTAAAGTTACTTTGGAGGAGAGAAAAAAAAAACAGGGTTTGCTGAGGGGTAAAATGAAGACAAAATAGAAAAAGAGACCAATGGATGCAGGAAAGGAAGGATGAAGATATCCTTCGCAATCTAGCCAGAGACAGTCAGACTGGATTGGACCAGGATTACCCATTTTCTTAAAGGGTATAATTAGCCAATCTGTGGGAAAAAAAATCAACCCTGGTTGTGCATTTACTTCTCTCTATAATTTATGCAAAGCTCTTATGCTGTCCTCTTTTTAATAAGCGACTGAGTGATTAAATGTCCAGTTGGCTCCTTGCTTCCTGCAAAGCATGAAATAGACTCAGGAGGCTCAACATCATGTGGACCGCGACGTCTTGTTTCCCAAAAATAAATAATTCACCAAATCTAAGGAAGAGGGGAATCTGGCCGAGAGCAAACTGTAGGGAACGGGGGAGCATTCTATGACTGGAAAGGGGATTTGCGATGGTCTTTGAGATAGGGAACACCTCCTAATCTACAGAAGAACCCAATTTTGACAAATGTTGTTATCCAAACTGATCTTTCAGAGATGTGCTTTAATCTAGTTATATCTTGCTTCAGGACGTGGGATGAGAAAGCAGAGGCTACTACTAGCAGCATACTGAACCTTTGACCTCATGCTGACCTTAAAAGCCTATAGCTGCATTTTAATATATTACTATTTGCAGTAACGCCAAATGACAGACAGCTAAGAGCTCTGGTCTCTGTATGTGAATGGACTGTACCTTCTACAAAGGCTGTTTTGAGCAAGGTAAATTTGTTTCAATCTGCCTGCCTGCTTTTGAGAGCAACGTACTGTATACTAATCATGGAAGACAATATGTGAATAAGTATTATGTCAGAACAAACACACACACACACACACACACACGCACACACACACACACACACACACACACACACACACACACACACACACACACACACAAATGTTTTTTTATACTGTACAAACTGCATATGCTATTCCCCTACACTAAACCTACCCCTAAACCTACCCATCACAGAAAACATTTTTACATTTTTAAGAAAACACTGTTTAGTATGTTTTTAAAGCCATTTTCAATACGAGGACTCAGGAAATGTCCTCATAAATCAAGTTCACGTTGTAATACCAGTTTAATACCCATGTCATTATATAAATTTCTGTCTTCATAGATCACAAAAAAAACTAACACACACACACACACGCACACGCACACGCACACACACACACACACACACACACACACACACACACACACACACACACACACACACACACACACACACACACACACATCCTGTTACACATCCTACAAGCACTTACTTAGTAAATTATGCATAATTACAAGCCCAAACCCTAATTATATAGTAAGTACATCTTGTTAATTCATATTACCCAGTACTTATTTGTATAATTACGCTGTAAAAAGGGCACCTCAAAATAAAGTGTAACTGTAAATGCCATATTAAATGTGATACATACTTTGACATACTTCAGAAAAAACACTAACCGGAAAAGCAAAAAATTTACACCAGGGTGCTTGCGGCGAAATTAGTACAACAAATGATACAAAGAAGAAGGGAGAGACTGGGAATGCGATGCATGGAACACCGGTAGTGTGCTTGTTCTAACAAAAAGGTTCAGAGTGACAGGCATCTCACCTTGAGGGATGAATTCCATTCGTGATATAATTATGCAATGTAAACTAAAAAACAGGCCAGTGATGAATGAACATCTAATGGCTTGTGTATTAGCGAACATGCCTTATTTGTTTGTCAACCTGAATTGTACATTTCAGTCAGAATGAATACTTCACTGTAGCTTCTGATAATCTGTATTCTTGCAAGTCAGATCGTTTCAGGCTTAAACCCTCTTATGGGTGAAACTACAATTGAAACCAATTATAAGCTCCCAGGCATCAGTCTAGCACCAGCAATGGGACTGTAAGTTCTGAGGGTGAAAGTTGATGCTTCAGCAGGGCTAAGCTAGCCATTTTGTCCAGTGGGAGACAATGGACCCTGAATGGGTGGAGTGAGACTAAGAGGCCAGATTCAGTGTTCATACGGCCAGAGGGAAAGGGGAATGTGATTGGGAGGTGCAAGGTGAAACCTGGGGAGAATGTGCCAGCGATGAGGTCATGTGTGTGTGAATGTTTCTGTGTGAGACGCAATGAATAGCCTGGGCTACAATGAGCAACAGGCCAGGAACTCAAAGGCGGCATATGATGTCATGGGAAAATTGTGAGTGGCTACTGGATAGAGTGAGAGAGAGCCGTGAGATGTTTTGAAAGACTTTGTGTCCATGGCAGTGTATCAACATGGATCAACGTTTAATCATTTGCAGCACCTGTTTTAGAAAATTTGTTTGAGCAATTTACTGGTAATTTTTGGCCACTTTATTTCCATGACTTTTGGATTTTTCTTTTGGAGTTGAAAACTGTTTTGAGTCAGACTGATTCGAATGAATAATTCAGACCCTTTTGTGAACAAATTAAAACTGACTCACAAAAACTATTTATTCACTATTCAAAACTATTAATATTCAATATATAAATATATATATATATGTATAAATTATGTATTTTTAGGGAGACTTTTTCCGTTTTTGAACTTTTAGACATTCTTACATTTCTGAATGAAAAATCCTCTTATATTCTCATTTCAAAAATGATTCGGTCTTCAAGCTAACTTTGAAGTACATTTAATAAAAATGCTTTAGAACCTTAAAAAAATATGGAAAACTCTATAAGAAAAGAAAATATGTAAACCTGCGGTGACAAGAGTGGGGCGGAGAAGGAGACGCTGAGTCGATTCCAGTTCCTCAGATCTTTCAGACAGTGGCACTTGACCTTCTCCAGTACTAAAGAATATGACAGCCGTGAAGCTGGGGGAAAAAAAAAACAGAGAGAGACAAAAGCCACACAAAGTGCAGCCTGGCACCAAATAGTAGTTTGCAATCAACGTCAGTCATCCCTCCTGTAGAGACAGTTTGATTTCTACTTTTCAAATGAGGCGTTTATTTCAAGGCCTGATAATAGGGCGGCGAAATTGAAATTGGCAGCTCAACAATCTACAGATAATAGTGCACTGCACAGGAGATCATGTGAATGGTGCTTTTTACCCCCTTTTTGTCCGAGACTTGATAGAACGAGAGAGAGAGAGAGAGAGAGAGAGAGAGAGAGAGAGAGAGAGAGAGAGAGAGAGAGAGAGAGAGAGAGAGAGAGAGAGAGAGAGAGAGAGAGAGAGAGAGAGGCAGTATTTTGTGTGAGAGTGTGTGTTTGTGTGTGCGTGAGGGAGAAAGAGAGAGATGTTTCACAGTCAGGTTACAAAAAAAGAAAAGTCTAAAAAAAATGAGTCCAAGAAAAGGTAAAAACAAGACAAAAAGCATAGAAATGTTAGAAATGGGGTAGAAATGCACTGGGTGGGCATGCTTGGAGGGGGTTAGAGCTCTTTAATGTTCCTGGCACAGACCCAGTGGAGGTCTCAAGGTTATCCTGGCTTTGCAAACTCCCACGGGAAAGGTGGTGGAGTGAGGGGAGGTGGCTGGAATGGATGGAGGTGGAGGGAAGGGGGGGAACAAAACTACAATCTAACGCTGGAGCAAAGCTCATCAACCAGGGGGCTGTTATCTGGAGACCTGGCCTTGCTTGAGGTGGAGGTGCAACTGTGACCCTTAAATATTTTCAACATCTGCTTCGATACAAGGAGGCCAAGTTAGAGTCAGATATGGGAATAACTAATTTATGCAGATTCAATCAATACTGGACACACACACACAAAAAAAAAATTCAATACTTGCGTTCTGAAAGTAAAACCCAAAGGACGACATTGTGTAGAGAAAGACAATGAAAAGACAATGAAAAAATTTGCTTTTCTGATCAGTAATTAGCTGAGCAATGTGTGCATTTAAGGATATTTTAGAAAAAGCTTTTTAGAAAAAAAAAATACAAAATATGTGTGTATATCCAAATCCCAGAATTGGGCTCATGTGCAAAGAAAAAAAGAAAAAAACTTTGCTAAAACAAAAACAAACAATCTTTAAAGATATATACTGTATATTTTGTGTAGACAATAAATTAAAGAGTACTGGGCAAGTAAACATATAAAAACACCCCACACTCGTTGCGCATGCAAAATTAGAAATTAATAACTATTTTATTGAAAAAAACATATGAAGGCATAAGAACTACAAGAAAATAAATCCTCATTTAGCCCTGATGGAGTCTAAATCCAAAAGCATTCCCTTGAATAATTTCATTTCTGAATAACCGCTTTATCGAGCTTTCTGTACCTTTTCAATGCCACTTTATTGGAGAGCCAATAAAGTTATGTCCAGCTTGCTTAAAATGTAAAGCTATAGAGGAGTAATATTCGGCATATGAACATAAAAAATGGACAAATACATTGCATGCTTTATAGAAAAGTGAACAAATAATTAAAAAATTACAATGATAGGGTTTGAAATTATATGATATGTAAATTGAGAGGTGAAGGAAAAGATAAGTTCAACAATTCATGCAGTCTATTTACACTCTCCCAGTGCCTGTTACAGATAATTATGCAAGACAACTAAAGAGGGCCTATGCCTTCAACAGTTTATCTACTGTAAACAACAGGACTCCCTGAGGAGGAAACAGGCCGGTTTATTCACCTTTAATTCAAATGCAGCAAGATCAAGACCCTTTTTGTAAACAAAAACCCATTGCTTGGCCATTGTGTGCAGAGTACTTCTTTATCTCTAGGGTTCAGATACCATCAACAGTGTGAGAAAGACTGCTATCGGTTATCAGCTATCTCAAACTTAAAGAATGTTTTCAATGTTTGAGGTCTGAGAAATTCTCAACTGAAAGACTAATTAAATTAAGCGACACATACACAGACTGTTGCATGGTACGTTAATGCACAATGAAGTGCTTCATGCATTTATTTGAGTTTGGAAGGCTTGTCATTAGCAATGACGCCCCAGGCTTGTTAATTCACTCACCACCAAAACCAGTCGAGCCTGGCAGCCAGATACTCATGCTCACGTAGTGACCCATGACCCAGTCTCTACTGCCTCCTCCACATAAGCACACAGCCCCTGGTACGCCGCTCCATGGGAGAGAGATCTTGGCTAAGCTTTACTAAAGATTCCCCCTAAGGCACACGCTTCTCCCCTGGCCCAGAAGAAGCAGGAGCAGCAACGGGAGCCGAAGCGAGCCCGGAAAAAGGCTTGAATCACCACTGCGCTAGGCATCTGTTTGAAAAAATCCCCAGCCCCTGCTAAATACAAAAACACAGAGCGGTAATGTCTGCGAGGCTGGTGGTGACCTCGAGTGATCTGTGTGTGTGCGTGCGTGCGTGAAGGTGTGTTTTGGTCTCTGGGAATTTACATGTAGGTGTGCGCATGTGTGCGTATATGAATGTGCGTGAAGAGCACTGTGAGTCGACGCTTTTATCACGCCCCTGCCTCTGTTCCCCTCAGGCCCTGGAGGCTGTGCTGTTCAGAGCCTTGCTGCTGTGTGTGAGTAAGTGGCGCCTATGTTCCAGCACTCGCTCTGGCTGCTGCGTCTGCTTCGTGGGAAGACTGCTGGAGGGTCTCCAAAGCAACACTAACTCCCCTCTCTCATCTCTCCCACCTCTTATTTTTGCTTCCTTTCTCTCTGTCTCTCTGTACTTTGAAGGGTCTTGGTGCTGGAAGAAACTTCGGCACCCTCTCACATTTTTTACTTCAGCAAGTGGTTGTCTACTTATATCTTGGTTACAGGCTATATTCATCATTTTCGATAAACAGAACACACATAGACAAGTAAATGTACCAATGCACTGTAAAAGGTGAGGTGCACCAAGAACAATTAAGGCAACTGTTTGCATGGCTTTTTTTGTTGTTGGTTGAATTAGTTGAATTATTGGACAATAATAATACTGCACTTAAAATGTCAGTTTAAATGTATCATAACTAACAATAACCAACAAATAACCGATAAAGGGATAGTTAGTTCACCCAAAAATTTTACTTCTGTCATCAGGTCATTGCAAACCTGTATGAGTGTTTGCATGGTAATGGATATGACAATGTTGATATGTTGGGTCTTGGAGGAACATATCTGCTAGCCTGCTGCTGCTGCAGAGTAAGTACGGGACTTGCTACTGCCAATACATACATGACACATATACAGGTGGAGCTGGGGAAGCTGGAGGGTTTCTGAAAGCGTACTGCACTACTATAGCAAATGCTGACCAAGTATTTAAAGGTTGAACAGCAAGCTCATTGGCTTCTGATACAGCAGGAACCAATCAGCTGTGCCTTACAGAGAATGACGTGTCCAAAGAGATTGAGTTAAGGACCTAGTAGCCTGCGCCATTTAGAGTTTCATGAATGAACTTTGTATTTCTTCCGTGGAACACAAAAGAAGATATTTTGATTACTTGTCCATACAAGACAAAAACATTTGAAACGTTCTAAAAAATACCTAGTTTTGTGTTCTGCTGAAGAAAGAAAGTCATATAGATCTTATCCAGGGTAGCACCATATTTGATTTTTGACAGGAATGAAAACAAGGCTGTGAGGGATAAAAGTACAGTGCATCAATGGTTTGTACTGTTGTTTGTCAACATCCTGTTTATAAACTGTGGTTATTCTTTATTTTAAGGTGAGATAGTTACATTGTACTTACTCAAATAAGTACTGAGTAATATTAATTAACTATATGTACTTATATAGAGTTACGGAGCCAAGTGGTTGTTGGCTTAAACTATTAAAAACATCACAAATTCATCACAAAAACAACAAATGTGACAGCAATCAACCAACAATAAACAAAACCTGTCAAACAGCCAAATGCAATCAGTTCAAACCTGGGAAGACCGTGGGACAGAACATTGTAATTTCTCAAAACTTTTGAACTGTAAGTAAACTTATTTGTATTGTTATCAAGTATCATTTACCTGATCTAATAATTGTTTTTAAAGACACTAAACACAGCCTAAAATTAATCTTCTTGTTATCACATATGGATATCTGCCAATGTTATTTGTCAATAAAAGGTGACTGACAGCTCCTTGAGCCCGACCTCTTCAAGAGATCCCTATGAGCCGTCAACAGCAACTTTCCTTTGGCAGCTGGCATTCATCACTGGCTTACACATTAACTTTACACTGGCTCTGTGATTGCAGCTCAGCTTGTTTGGGAGAATGCTATCTCCCACTTTCTCACGTACTTTAGTCCTGATTACATTATTACTGTGTGTGGACAGCCATGGTTGAGAGACCTCGATAAAGATATAATTCTGAGAGAGAGAGAGAGAGAGAGAGAGAGAGAGAGAGAGAGAGAGAGAGAGAGAGAGAGAGAGAGAGAGAGAGAGAGAGAGAGAGAGAGAGAGAGAGAAAGAGAGGTGGAAGGGAGCTGCAGAGGGACGTGTATGATTGCTTACGTGAGTGAGTGAGATAGAGAGATAGAGAGATAGAGAGAGAAGCGGTGACAAAGACTTTGCTAAAATTAGTATATGTTGCTTTAACTACATTATGTCAATAAAAGTGCCAATAGAACTGAGTGACACAAAATAATATGGACTTTTTACAAGGCTGTGATTAACTTAATTGCATAGATGTATGCTGTTCTTCATTGTTGCAATTAATACACACTGTAACAATGAGCCTATTTTTTCCCCCGTATAGACACAATAACGACATGATCTCACAAAAGGTAACACTGCAGGAAAATGCACAGGGGACTGGCAGCGTCCAGGTGCTTGGGGGGTGGGTAAGGGGGGTAAAGGGAGGGACAACGCAACCTGGCCGTAATTCAATGCACCCTCTAGATCCCTTGTGCAACACGAGCATGAGAAAGTTACTCATGCGGAGACGAAAGGTTTCTGAATCTACCGGTCTTTGTCTACTTGACATCAATACATTTGTTTTGCGAGTCCTTTACAAGTGTGAGAAAAAGCGATGAATCTGTTTCGCAGTATAAACAAATGGGACATTGAGTACTCTGAGTACTCTGAGTACTAAGTTTTTCTTAAAAATTTGTGGAGCTAGAAAATTATTTTTCTGCCAGGGGAAAACAGGAGTAGGCTATTGTAACAAATTTTGAACTTAACTCTGTATTTTGTGTCTCAAACTTGGATATAGTATTCCCATATTTATCTGCTTCGATTTTACATTGTTTAGAAATCTACTTAACCCTAAACTGTGTAAATTAGTGTGAAGCACAAAGAGCGCTATTTGTTACAATGACCCCCCCCCCCCCCATTCTGGGTGGGTTGACACTAATTTACTTGTTCAAAATAATTGTTATGCCACCCCTCCATTACCTCCCCTATTTCATAAGCATTTTAATTCAAAGCCATATATATGCAGATAGTAAACATTTTCATTCATAACAGCTAATAAAAAACATGTCTGGTCAGCCACTATATTTAGTCAGCCACTATATTAAAATATAGCTGACTATATTTTATATTTTTTAAACATGCAGCCTAGATGAAATGCATGCAGAGACATGTCATTACATAAGAGAATATTCTCATTAAGTTCTCTCAAAAACAGTCATTAACATTAATTTTCTTACCTCAGGATTTTTATATTCATATATTCTTTTATACAATAACATAATGATATACATAAATACATAAAGACGCAAGCTGTACAATAGAATGCTCATTTTTGTACACAGGTAAAGTAAAACTTATGATGAACAAGATGTAATTGCTTTGTGGATCTGATTGAAAGTATTGTCTTTTAATGTATTGCCATATAGCAGTTAATTAATATCAACATGCATGTTACATAAACGCTGTCGTGTCGACAATACGAATTTTATAGCAAAAACTGAGGAAATGTGATTAGAAACGCATATAGCAACACAGACAGTTTAGCAGCCTGCCACTATGATATATCACACTGATGAACTGCCGGCGAACCCCCGGCGCCCTGTCCCGCAGACGCGCGCAAAGCCGGCAGGAGCAGCGCCTTCCCCCGCCGCTTGCGCGCCACGTGTCGCGGGGTCTGGAGCAGCTGGAGACTCTCACCCCTCTAAATGTGCATATCAGAGGGCTGGCAACCCACTGCACACACGCACACCAACCAGTGACTTTACTGTTAGTGGATTATGACACCACTAACTGACAAGTCTGTTAGTTTATGATAGATGACAAATATATCTACAATATTTACGTCATCGTTAAAAGTCAATACACGTCGACAATCGTTTTTGTCCAAAATGGGTTTGGACTTTATTTGCGTTTTTATTGCAGTGCAGGCAGAAATGCATGAATGAATTTAGTGTTTTGTTGCGTTTGTTTGTGACCTCGTCCGCGGATCATAAAATCAAGACCTAAATTAGAGCTGCTTCTGTCAGACACAGTCAAGGACACTGTGCGCGCTTTCGGTCTGAAATATCTTCACACTGGCTCGCATTCCGATAAGCCCGATCGAGCTCTCAGTGGGCGTGGTTTTCCCAGGCTTTTAGAACAGCAGCTGCTATTTACCTTCCCTCTAATGTAAACCACCACCGCCACCCCTAGCCCGCCAGCCAAACCTCAACCACCGAGGTAATAAAACATCCTGGCACGTGCTCCACATTCACAATAGCGCTCGTGAGCCGACAGATGTCAAAATGCCAACAGCAGCGACGCGCTTAAAGAAATACAGCGCAACCTTGTCAAATGAACTTGTACACAATAAAATATATAACACACTAAAATTGAAAGCCTACAATTAATCGCTGCCTTATTGTTTTTTTTAAGTAAAATCAAAGTGGTGGGAAAGTTACAACCGGCACTAATTAGGTTGTGCACCTTTTCAGCCACTTTAAATCGAATGACAGTATTTATTGTGAAAAGTTAAATGGACTTTCTTCAGTGTAACTTGACAGAGAAAATCTAACAAAGTTAAACAGATAGGCCTATTCCTCCTTTTTTTTTCAGATGTATACAATTCAGATCACTTTTTAATGACTTATCAGTTGGGATATTGTAACAGTCTACATACTGCATCTTTGCAAGTTCAATTTATTTAGTAAAAACTCAAAACTCAAACTTTTTCACGTTTTCTATAATGCGTTAGTATATTTTTTGATTAGGCAACTTAGTTATAGTGTGGATCTATGTGTATTGAATAGCAATTACAAAGTTTGCTGTTTCTTTGCGGAGACTGGCTCTTAAGTGTTAATATGTAAACTGAATGATTGAAGGCAGTCCCGGTTGTGCCCTAAACCCGGCCGCGCGCCATTGGCCACCCGCTCAAACGCTAAACAACCAATGGAGTGGCGCCGACCACGAGCCATCCTCCCCTCGGGCCGCGTGTCCCTCGCGCTGATTGGTAGAAAGTTACTGTGGGAAAGAAAGTTTGGGAAGTTTCACACGAGCCGTTCGCGTGCAGTCGGAGATATAAATAAGACCAACACGAAGCTGAGGCAGGCAGTTGCTACGACCGCTGGCAAACGGTGAAATCAGATACTGTGACATCATTGCCGCACCAGTTGAACTCGGGACACTTCGTGCGGATATCCATTCATATCTGGAACTGTATCTGCGTACTTTACTGCGTGTACTCTAACAGAAGATACTGAAAAGGAGGATTTCTTTTTAAAAAAAATCTCAAAGGATACTTCCCAGAGAAGATGCCTGCCGACATCATGGAAAAAAACTCCTCTTCTCCGGTTGCCGCGACTCCAGCGAGCATGAACAGCACACCTGATAAACCCAAAACGGCGTCGGAGCACAGAAAGGTTTGTATTGATATTACACTGTACTGCATTTATTTCCAAACATCGCACATGTGCGCATTACATTACATTGCAAGAAATAGTTCCCGAAGTAAATAGACATATTGACTTATTTTTTCTTTCTTTTGCATTTTAGTCTTCTAAACCCATAATGGAGAAAAGAAGAAGAGCGAGAATCAACGAAAGCTTGGGTCAGCTGAAAACGTTAATCTTAGACGCCTTGAAAAAGGATGTAAGTACTACTGAAAGTCCGATTGATTCTAACAATTATATCTGGGTTAAATATTAATGCCACTCTTTACATAGCCGCTTATCTGATCCAATCTCTCTCTCTTTTTTTTTTACACAGAGCTCGAGACACTCCAAACTTGAGAAAGCGGACATCCTGGAGATGACAGTGAAACATCTCAGAAACATGCAGCGGGCACAAATGACCGGTAAGCCGCGGATTTTATGAATATTCGGAAAAAATAGTTTGAGAACTTCCAGAAACTCGGCTTCAGTTTTTACGCAGCGTTTCTCTCTGTAGGCTACACTTGGTTTAAATGTTGCAAGATTTGTTTTCTAGATAGAATAGAACTAGTTATTGAACAAATTCATGTTCAGCTACTCAAGTTGATCTGATCATTAATATTTCCTCATTTTCGTTACAGCTGCGCTGAACACGGATCCCACCGTTCTTGGGAAATACAGAGCTGGATTCAGTGAGTGCATGACCGAAGTGACTCGGTTCCTGTCCACCTGTGAAGGGGTTAACACCGAGGTCAGGACCCGGCTGCTGGGTCACCTAGCCAGCTGTATGACGCAGATCAACGCAATGAATTATCCAACACAGCACCAGATACCTGCCGGGCCTCCTCATCCATCCTTCAGCCAACCGATGGTTCAAATCCCCAGCGCGACTCAACAAGCCAACGTTGTGCCTCTTAGCGGAGTCCCCTGCAAAAGCGCGTCTTCCTCCAATTTGACTTCTGACGCAACAAAAGTTTATGGAGGTTTCCAGCTTGTTCCGGCAACGGACGGACAGTTCGCCTTTTTGATTCCCAACGCTGCCTTTGCTCCAAACGGCCCCGTTATTCCAGTGTATGCCAACAATTCCAGCACAGCGGTTCCGGTGGCCGTGTCTCCGGGAGCACCGTCAGTCACGGCAGATTCCGTTTGGAGGCCTTGGTAGACAGAGAAAAAAAACTCTTAAAGACTCTTAAAGACAAATTACACTTGTTTTCTTTGTTCAGCGTCTACTTTTTTTTTGTTCTTTTTGTATGAAAATGTGTTTTAATGAGATGATGCACTATATTTGTATAGATCAAAAGGGAGAGAAGTTCATATTGAAATAAGTTTTGTATTGTTGAATTCCGTTCAATGCATTTTTATATTTGCGGTATCTTTTCCACGTTGTGATGCCAAAGATATGTTGAATGCGCTTTCAAGTTTCTTCATTTTTGAAGATAAATAAATTACATATGGAAAATGAAACGTTTTGCCTCATTAGTTGTATTCTGTTTTCGGTTTGTTAACCATGCTTATTCTTACTTTAAGCAAAGACTCGGGCCGTATCGCATGCAAATTAAGGCTAAACATGCTGCAGTCTTTAAAGAAGCTTGCTTGCTACTCTTATCTTGTCAAGCACATACTCAGGAAAACTGTTAAATCACGCCGGCGGATAAGACATGTAGTAGCATATGGATTTACATTAAGATCAGTGTACGAACAAGTTACTTTAATTACTTTTTTTCCTGTTAAACATTGCAATCAACTGATCA
This sequence comes from Meda fulgida, assembly GCA_030578275.1. NCBI lineage: Eukaryota > Metazoa > Chordata > Actinopteri > Cypriniformes > Leuciscidae > Meda > Meda fulgida. The sequence continues at coordinate 23,996,305 of CM060621.1, read as the reverse complement.
AACTACATCTGTCACTCACAGCCTCGTTTTCATTCTCGGAAAAAAAAAATCGTCTACTGAATAGGTTTATATAGTCACACAGGCTATGACTGGTCATACAACTTCTAGATTATATATTGATTGATATAGTGAAACCCAATATATATTTGTTTATATATAAATTATCTTTAATAGCCTACTTTTCTTTTATCGCTAAAGAGATTTATCAATATCATAAAACTTGAAGTTTAATCAAATGAAGATTCTCAAAAAAAAAGAAGATATTTTTTGATAACCAGATGCTTTGTCGAACATAGGCTATTGGAATAATGTATAATTAATAGCATATCGCTTTATACACATCTAGCCTGGGGATTTTATCACAATCAAAACATTAGTCTACAATTGAACGATTAATGTCTGTATATGAGTGTGACATGCAGACAGCCATCAAGAGGATTACTAGAGTCTGAAGCTGAATTGTAACATCAAAGTTCAGTAGAGGAGAGAAGTACGAGTGACGATTTTTATTACACAACCATTTAGCGCCATCTAGTAAATCAAATGTGAACTACATACGCAGAGTCACCGAGCGGCATGGTCAACACTTTCAGCTTGAAATAATTTATAAGGAAATTTACCTAGCCACATTACTAGCATAATGCCATGGAAACATAAATAAATTTATTTATTTAGTTGTTTATTTATTTATTTGTTTATTTGTTTATTTAGAAGCATCTGAATTAAAAATAAAAATGTATGATTAAAAAAACAAGAAACTCAATAAATTATTATGATAATAACAAAGTAATGAAAAGAGGCCTACTTATTACATATGCTTTTATCTCTGTGTGGCCATAAAGGATGCAAAAATATTGACACACAACTCACATGGCTTTTATTTCGAGTAAAATGGGAAAACACTCGACATGATGAAACGTTTCCTTCTCCATGCATCCCTGTGTTTCCCAGGTGTGTGTTGCCCATAGCTATTTCAGTGTGGCCATTCTTTGAAGGGGGCATTGCAGGTGTTTGCAATTACCTGCTTTGAGGCACAAAGTGTAGATAAGTGCAAACATTTTGAATTTCCATCACACCTTTTGTGGTGCCGAGAGTATAGAAATTGGAACCACATGTTGCCTGCAGGGACATGCTCATCTTGAAACGTATATACGGTGGGTCAGCCTGTTGCCCACCTTAACTTTGAGCACAACACCACCTCAACAGATCCACAATGATGTGGCGGACCATGCATTAATTTCCTGTTTATTCCATGGTTACACAGCTGGATCCAGAGGCGAGCAGTGCAACCCAAAAAACCGGCCGACCCCCTTCAGGCGTGCTTCCCCCTGCCCGTCTTGCTACAACCCGCCTCTGGAGGACAGCTTTACGAGGGTCTCAGGTTACTGGCGCACTGACCACTGTGCCGGGGCACCCGTGCACATGTCACAACATGACCGGAGGGTTAGCCGGCATGTATGTCAATTAACTTTTCCCACACTCTGTGCAAATGTAAGAGGCTTGAGAGGAGAAAGAAGGAGGGGGAAAGGGAGAAAAATAAAAAGGACTAAACGAAAGCCCCCTCTCTGCTTCCTCCTTGGCTCTTAAGTGTTACCATATGGCTCAAACTCTCTCTCGCTCTCTTTCTTTGCCTCATTCTATCTCTCTCTCTCCTTCTTTCTCTCTCTTAACTCGTCATCATTACCGCCTTGTCTTTGACTGCAGCCCTGACAAGCCTGGGATTTATGATTTAAGCACAGGGATTGCTGTACCAAGCTCTGGACTCACTATGCAGCCCTCTTTCTCTCATTCGCACTCCTTTTCCCTCTCTCGCCCTCTCCTGCAGTTGCAGGGGAAAGGCTGTTTTCTGGCAGGAAATGAATAGCTCCCAGATGAGCTGAGGAACCTGAGAGGTCGTGAGAAAGAGGCGAACCCCCTTCCCACAGCCGGCGCACTGCCAGCCGCCGGGGGAATGTGGGAGAGCGTCTCTCTGACACACGCATCAACTCTCCCGCTGCTTGCCCAAACACCCCACCGCCTGCCTGCCAGCAAGCGCTGACGCACAGGGCCCATCTGAGGGGGGTAGAGTGGAGCTGATTGGGGCAGTATGTGGAAAGTCTGACAGCAGAGGCGTACGTGAGGACGAGGACAGGGAAAGGAGGATGTAATGATGGAAGCCACGACGAGAAGGACATGTTCACTAAATATTACAGACGTATTGTAGCAAGTGATAAGAGAAGCAGGAGTTGGATCAGTTACAACTAGCTGCAAATACAGAAAAACAAATGTATTATTTATAATATTCAATCAATATACTCTTTATCTTCTTGCTAACAAAAATGTGATTTTCACTGTGCTAAAAAAAGTGTCTTTATATAAACAGGAAGCTTTGGTTTGAGACTGAGAGCCTCTAAACAACTTTTTTAAGTTCTCAGACAGGAGAAGTAATGGTCAAGGGCTTTCATTCTGACTGGAGCAAATAAGGATTAATGTGAGTGATTGATGAGTAATCAAAGTGGCACATTTGGCACGGCGAATGAGGGAGAAAAGATCTGCTGCATTTAAAGTTTAAAAAGCTTAAAGGAATATGAACACAAGATGGGAATTCTTTCCAAAAATTTGATGGAAGATATTTATTTTGTCTATGGCAAGGAAATGGGATCATTTGAAATTTGAAAATGAATGAAAGCAAAATTTTATTTTTATTTTTCTCAATTAAGCACTGAGACGTTTTGGCTTATTGTGGCTTGTAAATATGTGTAACAAGCAAGGAAGACTGTATTTAGTATATCATATATGCATTTGATTAAAAACACAGTAAAAGTAATATTGTTAGCTTTTATAAATAACTTTTTTTCTATTTTAATGTATTTTAAAATGTAATTTATTAAAGGCAAAACTGATTTTTTAGCAGTCATTACTACAGTCTTCATTCACATGATCCTTCAGGAATCATTTTAAAATGCCAATATGAGGTATTTCTTATTATTATCAATTCTGAAAACAGATTCACACTCAAGATCAAGTTCAAAATAGATATGCTGTCATATAAATATGCTGCCTTTTAAACAGGATACTCGACTTGGGGCCAATCACTATTTTTTTGATACATTCAAATCTCTACTAAATACAAAATAGCAAAGATAGCAAAGACTATAAAGACTATAATGTCATAATAAGGGTATAAAACACAATCTGTGAACCCGATTGGCTGCTTTTTGAGTCTTTTGCACCCACCATTCTGTTCTAAATATTATAATTATTACTTAATTACTTAATAATGATATAATATGCGCGTTGTCAGTTTTTACATTGAATGTGCAGCTATTGAAACCATCCTGCCGTTTTTGGTTGCTTGTGTAGTTCTTTTCCTGTAAATCAACTACAATAAAATTAATAGATTTCCTTTCTGGAAGTCTAATGTCTCTGGAGGTTTGTATTTGTGTGAATACTGACACATTTCTGGCACTTTTTTCTTCAATCTAAATCCGTTATACATGCATAAGGTTTTTTTTTTTTTTTTGTCAAGGTGAGACGGTCTGAACATCTAGAGATAAAAAGGATTCAAGCAGGTGTGAGGACACATGTTTCCTGTCAGAGTGTGTCCGTCACAGGACCCTTGGGAAACTCCTATAGGATGTATATTTACACACACATACAGACAAGCAAAAAGACACAGACTTGTGATTGTGTGGCTGTTGTTATATTCCTACTTCAAATAACTTCTGGTAACACTTTATTTTGATAGTCCAACTATAAGTAACTTTGCAGCAACATGTCAACTAACTGTCATTAAAGTATTAGTAGACTGTCTGCTTAATATTTGTTAACACTTTATTTTGTTGGTCCCCTAACAGACATTCTACTGACTATAAGTAACTTGGCAACTACAACTAACCCTAACCTAACAGTCTACTGATAGTCTACTACACTCTACTAATACTCTAATGACAGTTAGTTGTAGTTAGACATGTAGTTGAAAAGTTACTTAATAGTTAGTAGAACGTCTAAAGTGGACTATCAAAATAAAGTGTAACCTAACTTGTACAATATCAGCACAAGGAAATGTTTTAACGCTTAGTTCCTTTTTTTAGCTTGTATACTACAATCTTACAGAACACACACGGCTTTAATCCTAAAGTCAAATTATTGTATGCTTGTCTACATTCCTCACTTTAGATTATGTGGTGCTTGTTTTCTGAAATCTCATCCATAGGTGATGCTTTGTTCTCATAGTCATTCTTCTGGACTTTGCAGTACCAGATAGAGAGGCCCAAATCATGCTAAAGGTTCCACGAGCTTCTGAAACACAGGGATGTGAAATGGCATTATCCCACCGCCTCTCACACCGTCCACGCAAAATGGCTTAAGCCGCAGCAATGCTTCCGTGGGCCTCTGGCTAATCCCCTTTCTTGTATAAAACCAGTGGCGGGACCGCTACATCGCTGGGCAGTGCGATAGTGCACTAGTGTGACAAGCCATTAAAGTGCCGCTCTGTCTGTGTTTTTATTTACATTCTTGTCTTTCAGATCCACCGCAGAGCTTTTAGTCTTGTCAGCGATCATTCTGGGAAGGTATTCTGATCTGACACCCACAGGCTGCTGTTCTGCCGATGCTCTTTTGCATCAGACATTATGAGATGGGTGGGGTGACATGTTTTGATGGGGGTGGGCATGCTAAGGTTGCGTTACATGTGCCATATCTATTGAATGTAAATTCAGTTAGAGGGTTAGTTATGTTTGAATTCTTTCTTTCTCTGTTTCTTACAAAGTTAGTTGCAGGGCAGTCATGTTCAAAAGGTACTGAGTCCTGTGTTAGAATCTACTAATGCCCCCTGGTGGCTTCAAGGATATACTGCAATATTTAAAAGTGTACATGGTTCTCATTAAAGTGGTAAAACTTGAAGCAAACCTGTGCAAACATTTCATCTTTTTTTCACACTTGTGGTTCAACAGTTTTACAGTATATTCGTTGTGCAAAATGTTAATTCTCAATGCAAACTGACCCACCTGGCCTTGATTGAAATGTGGTCTTGTTTCAGAGATGCAGGAGTAACGCTGGAAACTAAAGCTGTTTGACGGCCTCCAGATCACCTTCAGCGCCTGGAGTGGGACTGAATTTCATCTCAGTCAAGGCGAAGAAAAGTGGCACCACTATACAGATCAGAAAAAAGTTTGTCCATTGAAAGAAAATCCACACATAAAAAGGTGATTGTTCCAAAACTCAATTTCTATTTTTTTTTAATTGAAGAGCATTGAGAGAATTTATTTACTTCATTACTATTTTTTTTTTTAATTGCGACACTGCGAAAAAAAACAAAAATTTCTTAATGGTTTTAATGTAACGGGAGTGCGTCGACAGACTGATTAAGAGAAAGACGAATAAAGTTCCAATACAAGGTTTAATATAAGAATCCAAACAGGCATACATCCAATATATAGGATAGGTGGGAGTTGATATCTCTTAAACGGGTCATGACATGAGAAACCAAATTTGCCTTGACCTCTTGGTATATAAGAGGTCTTTGTACCATTAAAACTTCCTGCAAGTTTCATAGCTTAAGACGTCCTTCCCATTATAAACAAACAATTTATTTAATCAAGCTCTAAATACAGTTCGTTGTGGATCCATGGTATCAAGTGACGTCACGGTACAAAGTGACGTACCAGTCGTTTGCATATGACCGCCTCAAGTGAAAGACAACTACGCTTCATTTCGCAGAGCCCACAGGTGTTCAGTCGACGTGTAGCGAGTGGATCTGTTGAAGATCGCGATGCCACGCAGATGTGCTGTTCCTGGCTGTGGACAAACAACATGTTTAAATACACTGCAAAAAGATCCAGATGTCAGGGAAACATGGATGCAGTTTATTTTTTGCGGACGTCCCAGTCACGGCAGTGTTAATTTAATTTCTCTACATTACAAGGATGACTGTTTTGAGAACAAATCACATGATGCTGGTTATGGTTAAACTTTTGCTTAAAGATCAGGCTGTGCCGACTATTCTGGGCCCAACAACGACGCCGCAAACTGCAAGTAATGTATTTCATCTTAAAACTACGTTTTATGCATAAGCACTGACTTTAGCCAATCATAACAGTGGGCGTTAACATTGAACTCTTAAAGGGGAAACACCACCAAAACAGAGTGCTTGAATCAGAGGATGAGAAACAGGGTGGGAAAATGTCATAAATCACTATATTTTAAAAGATTTTTGTCCAAAAAACTATAGTACCGTATATACCCGACTATGAGACGACCCTGAATATAAGACGACCCCCCCATTTTACAAACGTATTTTTGGGAAAATTAGATTTTTGTCGAAAAAATCTGGTTTTCAACAGAAAATAATTTTAAGAGCAAATTTCCGAGGCTTTGTTCCAAATGCCTCGCATCACCTGTGCCTCGTGTAGAGGCCCGCTCGTCGGCGGAGACCGGCACATCCTGTGCGCTTCCTGCTTGGACCGTGACCACGCGAAGGCCGAACTCACCAAGGGCGGCTGCCCGGTTTTCGACAATCCGGAAAAGGCTATCAATCGGTTCCTTCACTCGAATACAAGATGACCCTGAATATAAGACGACCCCCCATTTTTCAGCCTATTTTTAGGACAAAAACGTTGTCTTATATTCGGGTATATACGGTAATACTATAATTGCACCTATGGGAACATAATAAAACAAAAAACAAAAACCATGTCATGATCCCTTTAATTGAAGTTAATCAGCCAATCCTCATTCTTTGTAGATACCATTCCCTCGTCTGCTGATGTCGTGGGCTCACACCCCTGGTCATACTCATGCTGGAGCTCCTTTCCCAGGGTGACAGTCAGCTCTGTCCTCTTCTCCTTGTGCTCTGGCTGACACGTCGCGGCGGTTGGTAGCTCTTCGTCTGCGGGGGGCTGTTAGCCGTCATATCACCTCAGCTAATCCCACCTTTTTACCCATTTCCGTTTATCTGGGAGTGACGTACTACCAAGATGGCGACAGAAAATGCACTTCAGAAACCTACGGGTGATGTCATGAACACTACGTCCAAATTTGTTTTACAGTCTATGGTTACTCCCAGTCAGCAATGTTGAGAATTTACCAACATTGGTCTGATAAACCAAAACAGTCACACAAAATTTTAATGATGGTTATGGGAGGAATTTGTCACAACACACAATACATCACACTCTGCTGTGTATAGGGCTGTGTAGCTGCACACCAATCAGAATGTCTACGATGACCCCTGTTCACTGTCGAAAGTGCCTACAATGGGCACGCAAGCGTCTGAAGTGGACTTTGGAACAGTGGAAGAAGGTCACCTGGTCCAATGAGTCCGATTTTTCTTTTACATCACGTGGACGGCCATGTAAGTGTGTGCCGGAAGTGATGGCACCAGGATGCACTGTGGGTGACAAAAAGCCTGAGTAGGGAGTGTGATGCTCTGGGCAATGTTCTGCTGGGAAACCCTGGATCAGGCCAATCATGTGGACGTAAATTTGACATGTGCCACCATCCTAAACATTGTTGCAGACCAGGTACACCTCTACATGACAATGGTGTTCCCTGGTGGAGGAGGATCCTCTATCAGCAGGATATTATGCACCCTGCCATACATTGTTCAGGAATGGTTTGAGGAATATGATAAAGAGTTCAATACCCTGGCCTCCAAATTCCCCAGATCTCAATCCAATTGAGCATCTGCGGGATGTGCAGCAACAAGTTCGATCCACGGCGGCTCCACCTTGCAACCTACAGGACTTCTGCATCTGCTGCTATTATCTTGGTGCCCAACCCGGTCTTGCCTCGGCGGGTCGGTGCTGTTTTGGCAGCAAGCAGAGGGCCAAGATTTCTCAATACAATCTATAAAAACTCATTAACAATATATATATATACACAGTATATATATATATATATATATATATATATATATATATATATATATATATATATATATATATATATATATATATATAGTGTATGTCTTAAAGGGAAACTCAACAATGAAAATTCTGTCATAATTTACTCACACTCATGTTGTTTGCAACCTGTATGACATTCTTCTGCTGAACACAAAAGATTGTTTTGAAGAATTTGGGTAACCAAACAGTTTTGATAAGCATTGAAATCCAGTAACTGTTGGTAACTGTTTAGTTTCCAACATTTGTCAAAATATCTTCTTTTGTATACCGCAGAAGAATTCATTTATGACAAGAGGGTAAGTAAATGATGAAATAATTTAAAATTTTGAGTGAACTATCCCTTTAATCTGTGTAAATGAAATAAAAGGGTATAAGTAGAACAAAACACATGAAACGGTCAAAAAATATCCATAATTGGAACAGATACAATATTTTCAGTTCACTAAAGTGCAAGAGGAGGGAGATCGAGTATCCTGTTCCCATGTGTCTCAATGTAATGTGGCTTCCTTTTACCCCTGAAAGCCAGAACCCTCAACAAACGGTGTCAGAGTAATCAGCAGTGACTTGAAATATGTGGCGTCATTGAAATGGGGATTCTGTGACTTATATTTTTATAATCCTCCTTTGAGCAGTGGCCTGTCTCAAGAAGACATTGGAGGTATTCAGTTTGGGTTCCCTTTAGGTCAAAATCTGCCTTTATTAGCATAATTTAGGTGAGCTTTCTATGTATGAGGCCTAGGAGAATATTAATAATAGTCAAGTTGTATTACCATCTCTGTGTAACTCTAAAGACTGTAGGATGCTCTCTGAAAGCAGGGAAATTTGATTCAGGTGGCAGATATAACTGTTTCTGTATCAATGTTCCACAGATGCCACTTTGTCACTATTTGTCCATATCCATTCGTTGTCTACACATTCATTTAGTGGTAAAAGTGGTGATGCTGCACACAGAACATCTGTATATTTTTAGAGGTCTTCTGCATCCTATTAGAAATGTAGACTTTAATTTACAGTCTATTGGGGTTTCACATGCAAACACCTAAACACACCATATTCACTATATGGACTTTCCTTGTGGCCCCTACACTGTCTGAACACTGTACACCTTGTGTCTTGCATATCAATGCAGTCTGCAGTAAAAATGTAGATGTGCTGTACAATAAAGACCTTTCTCGCTTTCGTTTATACATGCAGTAAGAACCTTCTTTCAAAGCACATTGTTAAAACTGAAGCCCCCTTCTATAAACGTTTCAATGTTACAGTCCATTTTGCAGTCTTACCCCCCAAAAAATCCCTGTAAATCTAAACCTTTTGTCGTGGCAGCAGCAAACTCCTGTCGTTCCCAGAATTCTCTTTGACAGCACGTCGTGCTATACGAGACAGCCGGGCAGACATATAGAAATCTAATGACTTCTTCCTCTGCGCTGTTTGTCTGGTTAAATGGTGAAGAAAGACATGTAACCATGGTGAGATGATAGTAAAGCTCCATAAAATGATAGGGGGAAATTGGAAAAGGCTTTAGTTTCTTGGCCAGTAATAGATGTAAAGAATATTTGGGTACTACAATAGGGTCGGACACAGATCAGTCCTCAGCAGAAAGCTGAACAGGTGGTCACTGAAAACACAGACAGAGAATGTGAAATCATTCTGTGGTGTAGATTTCACTGATAGGGCCCAAGGGGTTATTTGCTGCCTTGTTCCTTAGGAAGCACAAAATATTTCAAGTCCTTATGTCCTGGAAAAAAAAAAAAAAACAGACTAAAATTCCTTCCAAAAACTGCAGGCCTCCCATTTAAAGCATAGTTTCAGTTTTATTTAATCTCCTTAACGTTGTTTCTTTCTTTCACAGAGCACACAAGGTGACATTTTGCTGACTGCCACCCTTTCAACTTAATGAAAGATGATTAATGAAAAAAAAAAATCATAAAAGTGGTCCACACAACTTATATGCTATTGTTTTTTTTATTTTATTTAATTAAAAAGCTCCATTCTTTCATGAGAGATGTCTGGACTTCTGATCTATGAAAACAAATCTTCTCAACTTACCGGTCATTAGCTCATTGTAGGGGAATAGTGTCAGTGAATAATGATTTTATTTTGGTCTATTTGCCACACAAAGCTATCATATGATTTCAGAAGACTTGAAATAAAGTCCATGAATTGTACAATGTTTTAGTGTACGTTTATGGTGCTTCTGCATCCCTTTTGAAGTGACCAGTAAATTAAATCAACATTTCAGTAGACGCAACTTCAGATAATAAATGCATCATAATATTTATTATAATGTATGTAACTAATTTATTCATACATAGGATTAATTCAGGATCATTGGGACATTTTTTCCAGTCATCTCAATGGCAAAGAGTGCTCCAATTGACCTGAATTAAGCCCACTATATTTGAAAACTAATTGTCTTTGTTACAGCTATGAATGCAAAAAACACATTATACAAACATATACCATGGCTTTTAGAAGCAAAGTGCAGGCCATCTGTGGGTTATGGTGTGGAAATAAAAATGTGTTCACCCACACACCACATTTGAGTAAACAGCCCTGTAATGACAGACTACCGCCGAATGAGATGGGAGGAGTTCAGAATACATGCTTCAGGTGTGAGATAAACTGGAAGTTTTGTGAATTTGATCATGTCGGGGTGGACAGCGGGATGTGTGTGTATGGTTCTGCTTAAGTGAGCCTGAAGAATCCGAGAGGATCTTGCATTGGAAGAATAAGCCCCTTTCATCACTTATAGCGTGCAGTGTCTCTCTCACACAGGAAGCTTTAAAAAAAAATTAGATGCAGGCTTACTGTCTCTTTTCCATCCCCCACAAATCTCTCCTTTCAGTAAAATGAAGGTATACATGCACACAGTCAACCAACAAACCCTCTAACATCATGACTTTAGGGGCTATAAATTGGGCTTCAGAAATTTTTATTATTAATATTAACTAATTGATGATATGCGTTTGTGTGAGTCTGGCTCAGCATTACACGTATATGAAACACAAAAAGGGTCTATTTAAAATTCTCCAGAGGCACATGATCATAATCACGTGTGAATTTTTTGTTGATAGTGGCTCTTGAGAGGATCTCAAAGGCTCCGAAATTCTCTCTAGAATACTACCAGAGGGATCTGAACAGAAAAGAAGAACCCTTATTAGGCTTTTGAGAGCACAGAGAGAATAATGCCTATTTAACCTCAACATCTAAACCTTTCACCCACTCAGACAAGATCTGGGAGTGACAAAAGAACCAGCAAAATTAGAAAAGGCTCTGCATCAGGTACTAATGGAGCTTGAAGAGCAGAAGAAATCCCTGTGGTGTAGAGCATCATGTTTCCCCCAGCCAATTTTCTGAAAAAACTGTTTTATCTGCCATCTAACCATCCCTTTGCTTTCCTTAGCTGTCCATGGATAGAGTGACGGCATGCAAATACACATAGAGTCAGGGCTGTCAGAGGGGACCACCTGCATAGCCCTCTTTTTCCTGTGGGACTACTGAGGGTGCGGGCCAGGGTCTGGAGGGGTTGTTGGTGGAGGTCCCAGGGTGGAGAGTGAGCGGCGTGGAAAGTCGAGCTGGCGTGAGGTGCCAGGAAGGTTCTGCCACATACTGCATGCTCCCCGTGCTGCCCCTTCACGGTCACATTGGTTCCGTGCCGTGCAGCTGCCAACCCGTCTTTCATGGGCCGGCCGCCTGAGCTGTCTCTCTGAGGTGGGTGCTCTTTCACATTCAAAGCAGTCTCACTGAGTAACCACACATTCCCATACAAAAACTCAAAGAGCCCCCACACACCCCCTCCTGCCCCACGCCAAGCTAGGCATAGCTTTCCCACCAGCAGCAGACAAGTGTGTTTACCCCATACCATAATGCGGCAGAGACGGGCGAAGTCCTTCCACGTACTTTCCTTCGGCGAGGGCACATTCCAAGCTTTGTATTACAGGGCCCTCGAGTTCTTAAACACTAGGCACTGAAGTGACAAGTGTGGTCTGCAAACTGCGTTGACAGGATTTCATCACTGTGCTATTGGTATCTTTGAACCTAAATAATTATGCACATAAATGTAAATATTATATTGATATTTTAAAATAAAACATTAAACATTATATTACTATGATATACTATATTACGATAAACGTTATATAACTATTATATATATATATATATATATATATATATATATATATATACACAGTCGTTATCAAATAAGCATTTCATGTTGAGCATTTTCTATTTAATGTTCTAAATTTCATTTAAAAAAATATTTTATAATAAACAGCCAGTGAGAAGAATTCTAGCACATGGTTAGCATTCTTTGGCACAAAGATGAAGAAAATGGTAAGAAAATGGTGATTAAATGCCTTGCTCACATCTATAAGCTAATCCTTATATATAAGGCAATTAGTTAGAAAGCAAAAAGAAAGGAAACTCACTCTCTAAGCCAGACAGCCTCAAGACTCCTAATGGTCATGGCTCATTCATTCCTGTGTTTGCCCCCTTGTCTCATTCTAAAATTAATAGTTTATTTTGGTTAATTATCTTTGGTCTTGCCGTTTCTTAACTGTTGAATTATGTGTGACTCATTGGGTCTGAAGTCAATGTATAATGATTCCCTTTGGACTTTGCTTTTCATTATCACAAACTATCTAAACTAATAATTGTTGGCTTGCTTTTGTTGTTTTTTTTGTGCTGATTCAGCTAATTAGGGATTAACTCCAAGAGCCTTCTCCTGGGTCTTGGCAGTGCCACCTTTTGATGAAGCAGTTCTCCATGTGCTCTGTGAACAGCCCTTTCAAACAGACCTCCATCAATTTCCCTCAGCCTTTTCAAGGTGGCAGATCTGCAGGCCTCAGCATCCCCGGCCTGTGATTGAAAATCACAATTGAAAAGCACATCTGAGCTCCCCCGTTTTCTTAGAACTGAACTAAATGTGTTGGGAGGGGGTGCTCTTAGGTATTTTTATGGTTGCATTTTTTTAGAGGACTTGCCTTATGGCAGGCCGGAGAAAATTCAGGCCTTAGATCCAGTGTGAGCTAGTCCAGCACCAAACAGCAGGCCGGCTCACAGCCGCTCTGATATTCTAATCAACGCATTCTCACCCCAAGGCGTCATTTAATTTACACTTTTGACCATGCGTCAACTAACTGACGCTAAAGGGTGCCTTTATCGTCATTTAGATGACGCTTCCGTTATGGGTAGGTTTAGGTATGGGGTAGGGTAGGCGCGTCTCATGTTGACGCTAAAGGGTGCCATGTGCGTCGGATGTAGACGCATGGTCAAAAGCGTCAGTTACATGACGCCCGAGGATGAGTGTCATCTAACTGACGCTAAAGGCACCCTTTAGCGTCAGTTAGTTGACGCATGGTCAAAAGTCTCAATTAAATGACGCCTTGGGATGAGAACGGGCTGTTCTAATCATAACCCTGATGGCATGCCTGCTCAGAGGAGAACTCCAGAGCTCCTGCCATGCCAGCTCTCTTTGTGTGACAGGAGAGAGATGAAAATGGGATTAAAATGGTGGATAATAGAGGGAGAAAAATCTATTTCACTCTGCAAGCCACTGAAAGCTTCGGCTGCACTGGCATGCCATGGAAAGTGTGTGAGGGTATGAGAGAAAGAAAAAAACAGTTTAACGTGCTGTCAAGTTTATAGAACATTTATTAATTTGTATCATGAAACAATTATTGTAGTACAGCGGCCTAAATACTATATGGCATAATACTAAATACGGTATAAATACTATAATACTACCTTTAAAATGTTTGGTTTTCAATTATTGCAATATATTATATATATATATATATATATTTCTAATAATAATAAATTAATATATATTAATTTAATACTTTACATAAGGATGCATTCATTTGATCCAAAGTGACAAAGAGATTTAGAATGTTACAAAACAATCTTGTAGAAATCAAAGTTTTGATATACAAAAAAGTATAAAAATATACAAAAAATGTGTGCCATATGTATATTTTACCGGTATGTCTTTTTTATGCCAATGATTAAGATTTATGCTGATATTGCAGAATTGCACAATTCTATAGCCAAGAAAGAGAGCTGAAACATTCAAGCATCCCCATGACAAGAGTATAGTGGAATTCCAGACCACTTGACAGCTCTCACCCTCTTGATTGTTTGCTCCGGCCATGGTAATCTAATAAATGTTTAAGACTATAATCAATTTGCAATGCTTGACGGGCATCTCCGTGATTCGACTTGTAAGAAAAAAGAGAGAGAGAGAGAGAGAGAGAGAGAGAGAGAGAGAGAGAGAGAGAGAGAGAGAGAGAGAGAGAGAGAGAGAGAGAGAGAGAGAGAGAGAGAGAGAGAGAGAGAGAGAGAGGGGGGGGGGGGGGTACTCTTACAAAAAGAGTGAGTCTGGTGAGAATAGTCTGACGAATAATGACTCCTGGAGTATAAATCTTATTCATGGCACACAAAGTGGCCATTGGGCGAATAGAGGCGAGAGCCGTAGTGCTCTCATTATCTGCTTGGCTTTCTTCTGAAGAGTTCTGGGATTGGCTCCCTTTGTGTGAAACAGCAGGTAGCAGAAGAGTGTCAGGTCAACTTGAGGGCCCCCACTTGCCACCTCTCTTCATGCACTCATTCTTAGAGAAACCGACCTGTACTCCACTGTTGTAAGAGAGCAAAACGGTGCGAGGTCATTCAGAGCTGAGCATTTTGTTGAGCAATTAGGAATATAGCTTTATTTATACCTGCTAGTATAAATAACATTTATGTTCTCCATTTCTCTCAATTTCATATTTTTAACCTCAATTAAATCATTCATATGAATTCTTATTGATTATGTGTTTTTAAGATTTTATGCACATTTGCATTCAAGTTAAAATTGAGGTATAGTCTTGAATGCAAGGCTTGATCTTGCTGGATGTTACTGTATTGCTGTCATTGATAATAGCCGCATCATAGCTGTCTACTGTGTCAAGAACCTGCTCATTACAGAATCACAGACAGCCTATTTATTCAGATTATAGTCGCACACTCCCTTTGATTCGCCTTGTCTCTGCTTTCGCCCCTTCATAGTTGAGAGAAGCGTCAGCCCTGTGGGAGGCTCGCTGCTCTCTCAGAATGTAGAATGGAGCTCCCCACTTAGCGCTGCAGCTAATCGAATAACAGCCCCAGCATGGTGCCCAGCGTGAGTGCTCTCCCAGCGGGATGGTGAGGGCAGATCGACTGGGGTCTGCAGGTACTTTTCATCTTGCCTGGCAGGCGAGCTCTAGCATCCTGCTGCTGGAAATTAGTCGTCGACTGGCCTCTCTTTCTGCTGGTGTCAGGCGTGGGCCCCTGATGAGAGATTTGTTGATATGATAACTCGATTAGGCCTCAGGCTTGATGGCATGGTGGCAGAGAACCAGTACGGGGAGACGTCTACTCCTCTCGAGACTAGCATCTCCACTTAACAAAAGCTGCAACTTCAAAACTAGTGCCCTCTGGATGACCGCATTGGTTTCAGGCAGGTAATCCTTGGTTACTGTAAGGAGGATAATGGAGGTAAAAGAGGGGTCATCACACATTAGCAATATAAATCTATGTAGCCTATTATCATGAATTTAGCACACACCTAGAATAAACGTTTTCTTTGTGAAATTATGTAATTTTACATCTTTGTTGATTTTCGTTAATTTTACAATGCAACATCTTAAGAATAAACAGCTAATACATACATTTAACAGAAACTATTAGAAATTATTGCAAGTGGTTTCACAACAGTATAATCTTTCTATGCTATAAAAAAAAAATGGCCCCATTCACCTCTATTGAAAGTGCCTCAACATAATTTCGATTCAAGAACGAGTCAAGATTATTATACATGATGCTAGGTTTAACTTGTATTGAACATGGAATATTCCTTTCATTTCAATTATCATGTCCTTATATCCAATATAGTAACTTTGGCATGCAAAGAAAGTCAACATTGTCCTTTTTCTTAGCTGCCATGGTATTATTTTCCTCTGAACTGTATACTTGCTCAACACTCTCAACAGCCTTTAATGTTTCTTGACCCTTAGGGAGTCCAGCTAGAATTTCTCCCATGTGAGAGAAGTGGGAACTTATTGGTACACAATATGTTTTTTCTGCCCTCTCAAATTATTTGTGGCATAGCGTTTAGGGGCCATTCAGTCAATTAACTTCACATCTCCGCTTTACCAAACAACAGTGTCCAGCAATATGGGCAGGCTAAAGACCAAACAGAAGCCTCCCCTTCCCAGTTAAGCTATTGAAGACCTTCAGAAAAGACCCCAAACAAAGGCCAGCCCCTCTCTGTCTCGATGACTCCTCTCTTTGTTGCTTCTTTGGCCTTCATAAAGGAAGAGGGACGCTCTTGTTTGCCCAGGAGGTGGTTTAATGGCCCTGGGTGTAACAATGGGGCCACATTCAACCTTGCTAGAGAGACTCATTGTATGGGGCTGCTACCAAAGAGCAGGGTCCAGGGACATTCCCACTGGGCCTAGTGAATGGCAGGGAGGCATAGAGGGTAGGCTCAGGGGTAGAAAGGCGCCATTGAGGTGATAGGCAGGTTCCATCTGCCCCCAGTGCCTCCTTACCTAGTCTTTCGAGAGGCAGGGGCCTCTCCCGCCACAATGGGCAAATTTAGTGTGTCGGGGTGGCTTAAAATGCTCACTTTAGAAGGAGCCATTGAGGGAAATATCAACACTGTGGACGGGGGTATTGGTTTATTCATCCATTCCAGCCCCTTTCCATTGACTGAGTTCCTTTTCCTTTCAGCTCCTTTCTCTCTTTCCCCATTCAGAGCGCTTCTCTCAACGCAAAAACTTCAGACCACGCTATTTTTCCCATACCTTGCAAAGGGGCGGACGACAAGAATTAAGTTAGTTCTGCCACAGCCCCTCGTTTTTGTGCCTTATTGGTTGTGGCAGGTATCAGAGACAGTGATGAAATGGACCATTAATCAAAAAAAAAAAAATGAAAAGAGCATAAAAGGTATGGTGTATAAGGTAAAACATGGATTTTCACCTTCGTTAGGCCTTATTTGAACATACTAAGTCTTATGTTTTGACTATGGTTGCACTCATATAAATGCATGAGTGCAACCAAATATTAACCTCCAAATATTAACCCTCCAAAGTACAGAAGAAACACAATTAGCGTTATCCCGCAAAATGAAAATTCTGACATAATTTACTAACACTCATGTAATTCTAAACCTGTCAAATGGGATCCAGGGTTAATTGGCACCCTATTGACCCTATTTTATGTAAAAAAAAAAAAAAAAAAAAAAAAACTAAATAAAAAATCTTCTTTTGTGTTCCAAAGAAGGAAGTAAACAGGCTAGGAAATAGGAATTTTCTTTGCTGGGTGAACTGTACAGTCATAATGTAGCCATTCTAGCCATAGTAACGGATATTAAAGAGTCCTAGCCAATACTTCTAGACCTTCTATTAAAACAACATTTATGAATCTTATGGATATAAAAATTACATCTCTGTTTATTTTCAAGCAGAAAGTGTCCAACTGTACAAACTCAATCTTCAGTAGTTCTCTCAAAACAGACTTTTGGAGATGGGCACACAGCTTAGCAGTGTCACCCATATAAAATGCCAGCTCCAGGACTAGACCAGGGGGTAAAGAGACCCCCAGCAGATGGTCAGCTCTCAGAACCCCTAGTGGGGTGCCTTCGAGTCCCTGCTGTGTAGACACTAAATAATCAAGTTGTCTGTAGAAAAAAAAAAAAAAAACTATAGATAAGAACATCTATCATAGATGAGACAATGTAATGCTGTGAATACCGACACGCTTGTCAATGAAAAGAGATTTGATTGTGTTCTACAATGATCCATTCCCACTCTGGGACAATTAATGACGGAAAAAGATGCTAAATTATAACATATTTGGAGATAAGTTTAGCAATATGTTACACACTAAACCAAATTTAAACATTTGCAAATTTAGTTTTCAATGCACAAAACTAAAAATCATAAAAAGTGGCCATGTTACCTCCGATGGGATAACATGAGCCCCTACCCAGGGCAAGAAGACCCCCTATAGGGAAAACTTACCTCAACCGATTTTTGCAGAATATGTAAAATATATCTGTTCTCTTTTTTAATGTTTTTTAAATGGTGTTATTAATGAAATATTCTAATATAAAATATTCTATGTATGTATTCTAACAAGTTAGTGAAATAATTGAATAATGTCAGACAAACAAAATAACAGAATCTCAGTCAAAAAGATGTACCTGAATTACATAATCTACTTTTATGAATTAGATTCAAGTGTGTATACAGGGGTTAAAGTGGGCCGGAACGGTCCGGAACTGCGTTCCGGCACCTCAGATAAATTAATAAATTCATTAATCTCAACGAATCTCGCTGGGCCGACCGACCGACCGACCAACCTCTAACCAACCTCCCTTCCTCCCCGTGGAATGTGAGCGATTACAAATGCGTGAAATGCACTCACGGTGGTTGAGCGCGGTAAAGTTAGTTTAAGGTTCGATATTTCGCAGGACATTTGTTTTCCCTAGCCACTGTTCTGGGTCGGCAGTCTTACAAAGATATCAATAGCAGGATTAGTTTTAACATTATGTAACCATTGTATATCAACATTACATATATGTTCAAAATCACCTACTTGGAGTAATGCTGCATATTTATGCCTGAGAATGTTTTGACGGCTGAGGCTAAGGGAACGTCTGCCAATTCCACCAATTGCGTTAAATGTAGCCTATAATTTGTAGGCTATTATTTAAAATTCCATAGCTTGTAGAAGGTTCCTATTGGAAATGCTAACCTGGTAGCCTTGAGTAAATTAACTTATCTAAGAAATTGATTAATAAAACATAAATATTGGTTGATCTTATGTTTGCTTTCTTCACTGACACAGACGAAAATGAAAAGACTATCAGTCAAAGTTCAGCTTTAGGAGGGGAAGAAATAGGGCAGGATAAGGAGACTGAGAGAAAAGGAAAGATGTAGATGAGGAGAGAGCAGGTATTGACAAATAATTTAATGCCCACTGACATGGTTTTAAAGCTATTTATTATCCAGTTTTTTGAAGGCTATCCAGCCTTCAAAAGTCTTAAATTGCACATTTGTAGGTCAGAAAAATCCAAATTTTATCAGGAGAGAAATGCCCCTGAACCCCCCTAACCTCACATTTAAATGCACATGTCCGTGGGGCTGTGGATGGTAATGTGGGATGCCATGGCTATAGTGCCAAGGCTAAATTTTTGTCACAGTGTTCAGCAATTTTAACATAGTATTGTCATCATATCATTCATGGACCAAAATAAAACCATTAAAATATCAAGTAAATAAGTATTGTGATGCTTGGTGCTAGAGTGACACTCTTGTCTCAGAAAATATTGCTGTAATTTATGCTTACCGGGCTGTTAATAAATATACGCTTCTTATTCATTTTATCTCCCGAGTCTTTCTGGTAGAACTAATAGTTCCGGGTAAGCGGATCCACAGCAGCTTTGTCGCTTAAGCTTGTTATGTATTGTCATCACTCATCACAGTCCCGCGTTCTCTATGGTTTGCCTGCTGGCATATGGGGAATTTAATGTGCACGGTAAGCTGTCCACGAATTGCTCGCCCAAGAGAAAAAATGTGCCGCTGCTGCCAGATCTTGATCACGAAAGTGTCATTGTATTTGATACAAAACTAAATAA
Source organism: Meda fulgida (assembly GCA_030578275.1). Lineage (NCBI taxonomy): Eukaryota > Metazoa > Chordata > Actinopteri > Cypriniformes > Leuciscidae > Meda > Meda fulgida. Next base: position 23,976,757 of record CM060621.1, on the reverse strand, counting down.
ACTAAATCAAGTGGAAAAAAAGTGATAACTGAAACCATTTTCATAGTAGTTAGTTTTTACCATAAATAAATTTATTGTTAACGAAAACTTATAAACTGTTAAAGATAGAACTACTGTAGTAGACCTACGTTATCTATCTGAGGCTGTTAAAGGATTACAAAAATATTTTGTAAATATATTAAATATTTTGTCCCTTTCGTCATCAAACATGACTCAACTTTTCTTGCTTTTACAGGTGCTTGTGAAGGCATCAACAGGTAAATGTAGGCTATTTTCAATTAAAGGTCAAATATATTAATATATCACATATAAAACTTTAGCTGTGTTGCTATGTGTCATGAGTAAGCAACTCAGCAGCTAACGCGAACCCCATCCAACATATCTGCACCAGGTGCATTTTTGACATAAAGCCAGTGACAGCCTATGACATCCTACCGGTGCAACCAGAGTATAAACGTGAGTATAAACAGAGTTTACACGTCATCCTCTTTCTTGTCTTCAGGTGCCGTTTGTTTGTTGTGACGTATCGAAGGCAGTAAGGCAGCAAAAGCTTTCCGGAAGTGTGTTCATCCATGTCAGCGCTATCTGACACCTGATGGCACACATGAGCTATGCGTGATTTGCTTGGGCGAGGAGCATGCTCGCTCAGTCCTGCGACTCTGCTCCCGTTTGTCCCTCTTCTCAAGGGAATTGGGACAATCATCCGTGCCCCGAGGATCAGGACCTGCTTCAGCTGAGGCGTAGAGGAAACTGAGATTGTGGGGCTCTCAGATAGAGCCAGCTGAAGAATTCGAGAAAGGTATGGCTATTTCTCATTCTTCGGTGGATGTTGAGGACGATGTTGTTTCTGAATTCTCGTAGCCTGCCTGCCCCGCGTACTATGAGTTACTGGCGGTTATGTATGTCTCGCGCCACAGACAGATTAGATGCGACCTCGCTCGCATCCGGTTAGATGAGCAATGTCTTTCCAACCATAATCGCCCAGCACTCGTGAGCCTTACGTTTCTTGATGGATGAGAAGTTCCTTCGGATGAGATGAAAAACATATTCAGCCTGTATTCACCCGTTTCAGCATGCAAATTATGCTAAAGTGGAGGGGATGCATGAGCATGGATATGAGTTGATGCCACCAGTTGAAGAGAGGTTAACTAGCTATCTCTCGCTGGAGGAGGCATCGATGTTGAAGGCTTCTATTCTGTCGACCAAACTGCTGCATAAGATGTCATGTTTGAATGGCAGAGCGTACATTGCATCGGGTCAGGCCGGGGCTGATCTGGACACAATCGCTGTGTTGCAGGCTTACTAAGCCGCTCTGCTGAAAGACCTGGACCAGGGTCAGGGCTCCCCCCTGCGGCTGTTGCAGAACTGTGCCGCACTATAGACGTTGCTTTCCATGCCACCAAACAAACTGCTGATATGTTTGGCCGATCGATGGCGGCAATGGTGACCATGGAGAGGCATCTCTAGGTGAACCTGGCAGACATCGGGGAGAAAGAGAGAAACTTTCTCCTTGATGTGCCGGTTTTACCATCTGGACATTTCGGCAGATCTGTCGAAATGGTGTTTGGGAAGTTCAGAGAGGTGAAGGCGTGGTCTGCGGCCTTTAAGACCTATATACTTTGCCGGTCCAGGTCCATGCCCCAAGCCTCTAGGCTAGGGGGAGAGTCACCACTCACGGTCCTCATTCTCTGAGGAATAGATAGCAGAGGAGGCGTGTTTTAGAGAGTGTATTAGTCTCCACTCGTTTTAGAGTTTTTCTATTTGAGACCTCCGCTCCCCAGAGCTCCACTAGGATAGCAGTATCTGGTTGTAGAGATCCCTTTGAGCCTCCTTGGTGAGCAGTCCTGGTATAAAACGTAGCTTGGCTTCCTCTCATTTTAGAGAGTTGTTATGCTGAAGCCTCCACTCTTAGGTGCCGGGTATGAAAGGTGGAGTGTGGTTAGGTTAGGCTTTCTGTCATGATTCTGCCATCATGTCTTTGATTTCTCCAGTCTCGTGGCAGGATCATGGCAGACACATGTTTTGTGTACAAGTGCATGGCCAATTGTTTGGGCCATGTGCTTGTGTTGTCTCGTTACGTTGCCCTGCCCCCTTGTTATCCCCGTCTTGTCATTATTGTCTAGTCAGTTTCACCTGTCCTTGTCTAGTCAGCTTCACCTGTCCTCGTCATTAGTCCCTATTTAATCTCCTCATGTCTTCTGTCCTGTGTTGGTACATTGTCTAACTTTGCGTGTATATCCCTGTGAGTATATAATCTGAAGACCTGTTCAATTAGAATTGTGAGTTTGCTTCTTGTCAAGTCAGAGTCTTTGTTTGTCATCGTGTCTTAGTCTAGTTGTATTCTGCTCCAGTCCTGTTTTGCCCTCTCGTGGGTTTTTGTTTTCTGTGTCTGAATAAACGTTTAGTGTCTGCAAGTTGTCTGCGTTTGGGTTCGTTCCTCAACCTCATGACACTTTCTCAAGAGTTTAGAGTTGGTATGCTGAGGCCTCCGTTAATGGACCCCAGCCGGGGTGGTCACATCTTAAAGAGAATAAACACCAATCCAATTTAAAAACTTGCCAGGTTAGTGAACATTGTGGTGGCTCTTGATGGTAAGAGGAAGTTGTACGTTATATTGACTTTTTTTTTTTCACAAACTACGCATTCTGATTCTGACATTCCTGATTAGAATATTTTCTTTTCTTGACTGATCTTTTTTTCCCCTCATAATTTTGGCAAAATAAATGAGCTGTTAAATGAGTTAACTTGAGATGAGTCCCTGTAGTTATCCAATTTGACTCTCAAATGCCGATGTAAGATTTAGGAAATTGACAGGTGATTTTTTTTTTTTTTTTTATAATGTAGTTTAATCTTCTCAGTTGTTTAAAAGATTAAGGAAATAAAGTTTAAAACATTTTTTTTTTGTTTAATTTTCCAATAAAGATGATACATGCTATATGTACAGTATGTAATATAGAAAACATCAGTAGCAACCATAGACTGTAAAAAATATAGACGTAGTGTCCATGACGTTGCCCATACGTTTCTGTAGAGCGTTTTTGAAGCCTAAAGTGGGCGGCATCAGTCTTCGCCATGCCTGGATGTTGAAACTACGTGATCGAGTTTGCTAAGGTTAAGGAACTAATGCTATATGCTACTAGCATCGCGCTAAAGTGACAGCTGACTTGAAGAAGTAGGCCTAAAGCCAATAGTTAGTTTTTACATGTGTGCATTCTGATGCATTATTATTCTGCTAGTTCAACATTTATTATCATGCAGTAACTTACAATATTTTCTTCACAGCGTGTGCGTGACAGTGATTAATGGGCATACATGTCAGTCAGCACGGCATCGCACATCAAGTTCGTAGAGAGCTTTATTCAGTCCATTATAAATTCTGATAGATATTACCTAAGTAATGCACTAGAAATCCACAATCATTTAAGGGACGGAGAGAAAGCACTGACATCTGCAGGATTTAATCTGACAGTACTTTTTATTTAACACTAAAAAGTTGTAGCGGGCCAGCGGCAAACCACCTGTCACTCAAGTGGCCATGCCCTTGATTATGCAGCATTTAAAGGCTTAATATAATTTAAACGGATGAGTTATAATAATATAAATTCACCCCCGTCACAGTTGTCATGAAGGGCAAAATTAGCTGTATATACCAAAGCCACTTTTTGCTCCAGGCTGTAAACATTATTTTTTTTTTCGGCTGTAAAGTTGGACATTTCAATATGGGGGAGAGATGCAGATTTGACTCACTTTTGCAGCCAGCCTCAAGCGGCCACTTGATGAATTGCAGTTTAATTCACTTCCTTGTTGGTTTCAAGAGAGAGACAGGGAGGTTGCCGCTTGGTAGCAACAAGCTACTGGGGGCATCTTACCCCCAAGCTCTAACTTTAACATACTGCTTTAAAATGAAAACAATACTTGTTACCATGTAAATGTAAAATAATGATTGTGTCGACAAACCACCTATTAATATCTAAACTTGTAATATCTGACATAACATCACAGATCACCATTATCACAATTTTTTACATACTTTACATAATCACATTTAACAACAAAAAAAGGTAATTTAACCTCAAAACTAGAATAAGTCTCACATGTTGACTTTAAAATGGAAAGTGAACCTCAACACGAGCAGAACAACGGATGTGTGGAGAAGATATTTAGTGGTAAAGGGCAAGAAACCTGTTAACAATACCAGTTAACATGTCGCTTCTATATTTTTATTATTGTATTATTATTGTTATTATATATTGCACAAAATATAATATTCAGTTTCGGGAAAGTGCAACAGCAATGATAGGAGTACACACTAAAGGTCACACTGATACCCTCTTTCAAACTTTATGAAGATCACTAGAGATTATATAATCACAAATATTATTTTTAAGCTCCAAAACTGCAGCATGAGTGAAAGACCAGCAACACCAATAAAACAACTTAAAATCTGAACATGGATTTCTCAAGAGGGTTTTTTGTACGATAGCTGCCTTCAGTAAAATAAAAAGGAGCAGTGTTTCAACTGCTTGTAGCCAGAAGGTATGAAACAAGTGCCAGACTTCTAAATCATGAAAGCTCTTGGCACTGGGGAGGCTTAAGCTGAGAGCTCTGAGCAAAAAGCTGCCCACTTTTTTTTTCCCAGGCACTTTCTCAGAGCGGAATGAGTTTAGGGGTGCAGCACCTCATAGTGGTGGTTCCCAGTGGGCCTGTGGAGGAAATCTGCATCAGGATGAGTTTGGTTTTGACGTGCCTGAGCTGGAGCAGCTTATATGTGATCTGAGGTTCCACTGGGTTCTGCCGTAACCTCAGCGCGGTGTGACCCATGCTTCTGAAAGGGCCACGCGGGGGAGAAAACACTCAAGTCGTTGTTTTGATCTTTTTATATCGACAACTTGCAGCTCTGTGTTTTCTCTGTACATCTTTTATAGGTTTTGCTTGAGTTTCATGTTCGGAGGGTCTCATGAGTAAAGAAGATATGCATACTGGAAAAGAAGATCAGTGGATCATGTTCTTTGCAATAACCTAAATCAATTCAGCTATTTTTTTTTATAGAAAGTAAAATTCATCCTTTAGTTTTTTCTTTATTTATTTGTTATTTGTAATGATAATATCTCAGACAAAATCCCAAAACATGAGCTAAATGTATTCCATTCAGTAAATAAAGGGATACTTTGATCTTTTACTCACCCGCCTCATGTCCTTCCAAACCGGTTTGCATTTCTTTATTCTGTTGAACACAAAGTAAGATATTTTGAAAAATGTCTCTCTTTTTTGTGAATGTAATGGAAGCCATTTGGGTCCAAAACAAAACTGACCTTCATTGTAGAGAAAAAAAACATTGCATACAGTTTTGGATTGGCATGAAGGTGAGTAAACAATGATAGAACTTACATTTTGAGTGAACTGTACCTTTTATGAGCCATTTTATAATTTTTTACAGTCTTCCTATTGTAGTAAAAACGTAAAAGGGGAGGATGCCGTAACAATTATCACAGAGTGTTTTCAATGTTGGAGTTGGAATCATTGCAAGGTTTGTGTGAGTACAATAGAGCTGCATTGGATAAAATGCAACTCCCTTTAACTGTCACACTCTACTGTTGCAAGGTTATGAATGACAAAACAAAAACATGATGCAATGTCATAGTAACATCAAAAAAAGTTCCTATCATAAAGTTCCTGCACCAAGCCTCAATCTCAAAGTAATCCTCTTCAGTATTCATACCATTTTCATCAGCACAAACAAGGGGGTGAAGAAACATGGATCAATCTAGCCAGAACCACACAATGTAAATTAGGAGTTCATGGGATAGGGTTAAAGAGATAGTTCACAAAAAATACAAAAAACTGCAATTTTTAAAACCCTCATGTCATTACAAACCTTTATGCATTTATTTTCTCTGTGGATCTGGAAAGGAGGTATTTTGAGGAAAAAAATCAACTGTTTTTGTCTTTACAATGGAGGACAATGGAGTGCAAAATAATATTAACATTGAGTTTTGATGTATGTATGTATGTATGGATGGATGGATGAATAAATAAATAAAGACATATTTTTAAGGAAAGAAGAAAAAAAATATTCATATAGGGTAAATACAACATGGGGGTAAATGATGACAGAATTTTTACTTCTGTGTGAAGCCCTTTAAGACCCCCCCCCCCCCCCACACACACACACCTTATAGAGAAGTCAAGAAAGGTGAAGGGTAGAATAAAAAAGAAAATCACTCAGGCTGCGCTACCTAATGGTTAGTAAAAAAATAAATAAAAAAATCAGTGGAGTGCAGCCAGCTTCAAAATTGAATGAATCTCAGATGGTGTGTGCTGGCTGAGGGCCCGGGCCGAGGCACAGGGCGCAAGGAGAGGCAGTGCTGCAGCATGTAACCTCAGTTCTGTTTATGTTCCACATTCTGACGGTGGGGAGGCCTTAAATTGGAGCCATGCTGCAGGGGATTAGGCCTATGAACCCTGGGATGTGTGCGCAGGGAGAGGGTGACAGGGGAGGCGGGCAGACATGTGTCCACAGGGCTGGGAAAAGTGCTACCCACACACACTCACGGTATCTTTCCACCCTACTCTCTTTTTCTCTCTCCTTCCTTCTCTTTCTCTCTGGCAGAGAGGCCACAACCAAAGCCCTCCATGTGTGGCGGATGTTTTCCACGAGCGAGGCGGCCAGCTTGGCTGCAGCTGTCCAAACCGGAGGGCCTTGGGAAGGGGAGGAGAGTAGCTGAGTTTGTAGGGGGCGGGGGACGGTGCACTTGGCAAAGGTCAGACACCCCAAGACAACTTCGAGTGTGGGAACTGTCCGGGAAGGCATGTGCAAAATGCTTTGCGCTATGGTATCGTTTTTCTCCAAGGTTGCCTGAAGGGAAAAGCTTGGTAATATATGTACGACGTCTGCTTGTTTGTATGTGTGAGAATGCAAATGTAGGGCTGTTGTTGAGACACAGTACATTACTTAGAGTAGGTGGAGCAACAATGTATACAGTAAAACTGAAACACAGCTGCACATTCACTTATAAGACGTGCTAGATCTGAAACTAGCAATGTTACCAACTTAACTACACTAAACTACACTGTTAAATTAATACATTTTTAGCTAACTGGGATTTTTATATGTACATTTCTGAAATACATAACTTAGACAGTTAGGCTACCTCTGATAACAGATCACTCTAAATTGTAATGTGGACTCATGCATTTACAATAAAACAGCTTTGAAACGATGTGTATTGTGAAAAGCGCTATACAAATAAATGTGAATTGAATCAATTACAGCTGTGATTTAAAATGACCATATGCTATATCACTGTTATTTTGATTACACTATAGCTGAGCCTATTCACATGCTCGCCTATAAAATAGCATTGGAAAATGTTATTCATTTCGGTGAATAGGTTCATTTGGAAGGTTCAGGTACATTAAAGGGGTGGTAAAACACAATTTCACTTTTCTAACTTTAGCTAGTGTGAAATGTTGCTGTTTGAGCATAGACAACATCTGAAAAGGTACAATGCTCAAAGTTCAAAGCAAAGGGAGATAATTGCTTTTAAAGAAAAGGCTACAACAAACGGCTGGTAGGGACTACACGACATTCCTCCCGGGTTAGTGACATCACCAACCCTAAAATGTACATAAACCCCGCCCCTGGGAACACGCAGTCCATGTTGAGAAGAGGAAAAGTTGTTGTATAAGAGGACAATTGTGAGTCAGCTCAAACTTTAGCATCCCTCTTTTCACATATAGAAAAGAAAGTCACTGTTCCTATACGAGCGATTTATAGATTATCATGACAGAATGCTAATTGAAGATAGTTAACTCCACATCAGCAACATAAATTCATCAACTAACCATTCAGAGACGTCCTTTTGCATTTTACATGTTGTCACTTCTTTTTGAGTCTCTCCATCTTTGTCTAACTCCGTTTTAATATTAAAGGCAGAACAGTTTCTGTCATTTTAGTGTGTCTGCGTGAGGTAATCACAGCTGCTAACACACAACAGGCTTGTTCGACTTGAACCGGCGCTGCACAGACTGATCGGTTTATGACATCAAAGAACCGCGAGAGCGATTAGAGAGCAGACGACTCCTTATGCTTTTGAATCGCTCTCGCGGTACTTTGATGTCATAAATCGATCGGTCTGTGCAGCGCCGGTTCTTTATTAGGCTATTACAAGCCTAATAGCTCTTGAAACCCCGCCCTTTGCAGCAGCTCATTTGCATTTAAAGGGCCAGAAACAAAACGGTGCGTTTTGCTAACCCTCAAAAAGTGACAACTTAAACAAGCTATACAAAAATATCTGTGGGGTATTTTGTGCTAAAACTTCACACACACACTCTGGGGACATCAGAGATTTATTTTACATCTTGTGAAAAGGGCATTTTACCACCCCTTTAATAATTTCAAAATGATTCACAAATTTGAGTTCATTCCTATTTTCAGTGTCACATGATCCCTCAAAAATAATTCTAATATACTGATTTAGTGCTCAAGAAATATTTCTTATTGTTATCAATGCTGAAAACAGTTGTGAAGCTTAATATTTTTGTGGAAACTGATGCATTTTTTTCAGTAATCAAATAAAAGATTTTTTTTTGAAAAATAAATTTGTAACTGAAAAATTCTTTACTGTCACTTTTGATCTGTTTAATGCAAAAGTATTCAACAATTTGTTCAAATTTCCTTGAACAGTTAGTGTGTATGTTAGTGTCATTCATCTAGGTACAAACAATGCTTGTTCAAATGCATATATAGTAGTAATTTTTTACAAAGTATTCATTGACATCTCAGTTTGCTTTCAAAGCGGTGTACGTTACTGATTGTTGACTTTTTGTCAAGACAAGCAACTGAATTATAAAATACCATTTTGCTAAATTCTCACCTAATGATAAACCCTCACAGGTATGGCTTAAGATTCAAGCAGGTGTATCTGACAACAACCGTCTGAGCATTCAACATAAATACACATACAAATAATGGATGACAAATGCACAATCAAGTGTGTATGCGTGTACCTGCACTACCAATGCTAGGGCACTTCTCTCTCATCCACCTTTGTGCGAGTTCTGTGCCCTACCATTCATTCAGCTGCACCTTTGAAGGCATTTAATCCCACTTATTTGCTTTCCCATGCCTGAGTCAAGTCCCTCTCTGAACTAGCTCTCGAGAATACAGTATACATCCACACTTCCCAAAACACAGACTCCTTTTACTTACCCAAATAGGATGTGGCTCAACAGGCTTTAAAATGTTAGTGAATGGTTTGTAAATATGATCTTACCGCAATTCTTTTATCGTCAAGGCTACAGTCTTAGTGTTGCTTTGAGAGGCCTTTATGTCTCCTGGCATGTATTCAGTGGGAGAGCATTAAAAGCCCTCAATAAGCAGTCCCCACAGGACCCTATGCTCATAATAGGGGCCAATTCATTACAGTAAATAACGGTTGCTGTCATTATATTGTTTTCCATGAAGCGGCTTATTTAGAGATCTTAAACTGGTAATTGTTTTAAGACCAGTGGTGGCTCTTTTGCTCCCATTCAGGGGCAGGAAACCAAACACGGGCAGTGGGAATTTGGGAACGCGCCCCAGGGAGGGTCCGACTGGCGAGACAGGAGATCCAGTCCTGCTAGCAGCTGTGCAGGGTATTAAGCTCTAATGAGTTCAAGAATAACATGGATAACATGGATAAGCAGAGTTATGGGGAAAGTCCCTGTAAGAGCCTTTGATTTACTGTCTTGACATCTGTATTAATATGTATAATAATCACACCAGTTTATGTGGATGTCTGAACTACTGAAATAACTGGCATAAACGGAAAAAAAAAATACTGGCAAGCAGCACATATACTCTAGGTTTAGGTTTTTGCTCTGACAGCTGTTAAGCCCATCTTCAACCTTGTGTCACACAGCGAACATGAGAAGCTGAGGTAATGCTCTCTAATGTCCGGATTGTAGTTGTCCAGGGTTGATCTGTTCCCACAGTCACTGTTAACACAAGGCCCTTTACTTATAGTCCTCCCTCTCCAGGCTGGTGATTATATCCTGAGTAATTGTAGGCCTAGACCTTTCCAGACAAATTGTAGTGCATATTTTAAATCTCATTAGCCTCAGAAGACTTTCTATTAGAAGACCGCAGCCGTATAAAAACTCCAACAAATATTTTATGCGCACACACACTATCATGTCTTCCATTAACATCTATTGTTTTTGAGCGAATGATATTTTCTATCCACTAACTTTACCCCTTAAACCAACATAAAAGATTTTTGTATTTTTTAATGTATTATTTGTTATGTATGTTAATTAAGCCATTTGCTATGGATGGCTGCTTTGGCCTCAAGACTAAAACCAATAAAAAGATAACTGTGACCTTTTATCTCGCAACTTCATTTCTTATAATTGAAAATGTATCATACAGTGTGACTAGTCATATTTAACTTTATCAGACAATTAGCTTTTTATTTTAATTACTCTGAGAAGGAAACAGGCTTTCAAAGGTTTCCCGTCTGGTCCCATAATGTAGTTTTTTTTTTATCCCATAGTGTTCACTCACACAAACTGCTCTTGCATATTATTATGCAAACTCACACACTCAAAGGAATCTTTAGCTGCATTGCTCACAGAGTAAGGCAGATTTTCCAATAATCAGGACACTTTATGATCACCATTGCCAACTGGATGTGAAGTTATAGTAGCAATTTAGTTGGTAGTAGAAGTTAAATGGAATTGAGAAATTGCTATTTGAGTCCTGTTAACTTTTATATGCCATGACACAAGTTGGTGGTGGCAGTTCGCCCGATTCAGCATGTTGAATTGGCGTCGGGGGTGTCGGTGAGAGAAATCGTTCTGATTGACAGTTTAGCGAATGAGTGAGGATAAAAGCAAAAGTGATGAAAACGAGCAAAGAAGTCAAGACGGCACAGACAGAGGCAGTTCCAAAATTACATCATCTTACCTTAGCATTCCAATACACAAATATTTTCAAAACATGAGCCGCCTGAAATTAAGACAGTGACCAGCATGTTTGATATTTCAAATGGTAAGAAAGCACTGCTTTGATTACCGATTTGTATATCTGCAACACAGTCGGCTTTTGTCGCTGCTAGTTCTTTGACGCTGGCTTGGTGTATCACACACTTATGATGTTTTATAAGATGTTTCAACGTTATCAACAAACAAACCTATAGTAGCCTATGTGAAATTGCTTCTCAGTCTACAATAAATTTAGATTCCATTAACACTTGGGTGTTATAAAAACAAATTTCAAAGATATAAACTGATAATTGTTTTAAGGCCATGCAGTGATGAGCCATTAAGGGGCAGGAAACGGCATTACTAAACTGTCTAATACTGTAAAAAATCCACTTTTTGGTGAAGACAATAAAACAATGTGTGATGTTGGAGAACCATGAATAGCTTGATTATGAGTTTGCATATCCTCTACTATAACTTTCAAATGTTTTATTCAGTCCAGTAGTCCTTTTCTGAGAGGGGGTACAGATTAAAGGGCCGTATTCCTGTTCAGGAAAATGTCTTTAGATTCACTTCCAGATCAGAGCAGCCATCTGCATACACTGCATGCCCTATAGGGCCTCTGCCCTCTCAGGAATTTGGAACTTTTTCCCATCAATTTAACGAATTATAGAGCAGGTCCCTGTGTTTATCACAGAGCCTCTAATCTCAGGCACTGGAGGCATAAAAGTCATCTAACACACAATCAGTTTTTTTTTTTTAATCACCACATGTTGTTAACTAAAACTAATTGAAATAATGCTGAAATAAAATAAAATATAAATATTAGATGAAAAACATAAACTTGTTTATTTCAGTTAATTGCCAAGGCTATATTTCAAATACTAAAATTACTAAAGAAATAAAATATTAAAGCAATACATTTTAACTAAAATAAAAACTAAAAAATAATTTTAATTTAAACTGAAAGTACTAAAATTCCAATAGAAATAAAATATGAACGCAAATAAACTTTTAACCAAAATTAAAAGCTTAAAATATTAATAAATACTATAACAGTATATAAATACCAAAAAACAACTAAATTAATGTTTTTATCTTCCAGTCATTGGCTCATGTATTCAGTCTGTTTATTTGTTCTTCTTTTATTCATTCATTCCCTTGCTCGTTTATTTATTCTGTCTGTCTCTCTTTTGTTCATTCACTTGCTAAATCATTCACTCATTTAGACAATTCGTTTGTTTGCTCGCTAACTCATTCATTTATTAATTTGTTTGTTCGCTTTCTCAACCATTAATTCAGTAGTCTGTTCATTTGTACATTCACTTGCTCAATAATTCATTCATTTAATCATTCATTTATTCTATTTCTTTTTTGTGTGGATTGTGACTGAATTGTTTCAGTAAAAAAAAAAGTTTTTCTTTTAAATAAAAAAAAAAACTTGAATGACAGGAAGGGAAAGTGTAATCAGTACTCTGAGCATTGCGACTAATATCACTGTTACCACCTCAGGCAGGCATGACGAAAATGTTAAAGCAGTGCCTCGTGCTCTGCTGACTACCAGAACCTATAATAATCTTCAAAGGCACGAGGTGGCATGTCTGGCTGTCAGCCCACACACACGTATTAATGAATGCGCACACGCGCACACGCACACACGCACACACAAACACACACACACACACACACACACACACACACACACACAGCTATCTCATTGCACGAACATGGAACTAGCCTTCAGGCTTGCTCAAGTTTCTGCATATACCAGTAAAAAACTGTTTCACTGCAGGTGTCCCATCAAAGACTGCAGCATGCACTGGCCAGCAAACCTCATAAATCAGGAGATTACAGGTCTATTTACCGGGTCTACCATTTGCCTTGATGAAAAGCCCATATGTATGCTGTCTAGCCTCAGTACAGAGTGTCATCATTCGGTTTGATTAACTGCACTACATCCTCATCTATACCTCTGCATATGCTTTTCTCTAGTTTTCTCTATGATAGAAAATGCATTTGGTTGCGTGTGAATGACTGCAATGTCACATATATGAGTTTGTCACACTATATTCTCCACTGACACTCTATGTGAAGACATTAGTTGTGTCCCAATTAATGACGCACTATACACTTATACACGATGTACTTATACATTATGTACTCAATCATAGTTTATGAACTTTATAAGGTTAGTTTGTTATTCAGTCTGTTAGCCCCTTCCCGTAAACTATGTAATTAAAGCTGCAACAGATGAAGAGTCCAACATTCCACACTTCGTTTTTTCAGCTGAATAAGTGCATCATTGCACTTTTATTATTATATTTATTATGATATTTAAAATGCACTTTTTCTTTTTGTAAATATTCGGTGTGAACACACAAGTCGCACTATTAAAACTGCATAGATAAGGGCATAAGAATGCGAATTGGGACAGCATTTATTTGAAATAGCAATTTTGAATAACAATGTAAAAAGCTTTACTGTATTTTTTAATTAATTTAATGCATCCATGCTGAACAAAAGTATTAATTTCTTTAAAATAAAATTGTAACATTTTTCATGCATTGTTCTTCACATTGTTCAGAAACTTCTATATCTTTTAGAGGCCTAAATAGAGGCTTGGGGGGCTTCTGCTTTCAATTAAAATCTCAAAAAATAGTTTCCCCTCTCCGCAGACGCTTGAAAATATGCTCGTAAATTGTCATTATTTTTTACGGGCTTCCCCTTTTCAGTTGCACATCGGAGATGTCTGGCGCAAGCAGTAGCTCAGTGGATTGGTTTATCTCAGGATCTGCCGTCTCCCTCTGAGCCCTGGGATGCGTGACATGACATACAGTATATGGCTGCTCCCATCACATACTGTACATGCATCTTAAGTGGTCAGGTCCAAATGGAAAACATGCTACTACTATGGTTATGCAAAATTTAGAACTGAACTAATTCACGAGTCACTCTCTCTCTCTCTCTCTCTCTCTCTCTCTCTCTCTCTCTCTCTCTCTCTCTCTCTCTCTCTCTCTCTCTCTCTCTCTCTCTCTCTCTCTCTCTCTCTCTCTCTCTCTCTCTCTCTCTCTCTCTCTCTCTCTCTCTCTCTCTCTCTCTCTCTCTCTCTCTCTCTCTCTCTCTCTCTCTCTCTCTCTCTCCCATCCAACCAACAATCCATCCATCCATCCGTACAACTGTCCGTAAGGCATGTAAAGCTCCATTTGCTTTGTCTAATTAAGACAAATGTAAGATATGATTTTTTTTTTTTTATTAATTTAACTGTACAGTCAAATTCAAACAGAATTTTAGCATTCAGTTTGCTCAATTGAAATTCCTTATTAATATGTTTATTTTTAGATGGAATTTGTTTTGGTCAGCCATGTGTCTTCATTTAGTTTAAGAGGCACTACATGCAAACAGTAATTTTAATACTGTGGTCTTTTAACAAGCTTAAGTGGAAGCCATGGGGTACTATTCCCCGCTAGAAGGTCTCTGTTCCCTCCACATCTGTGTCTGTTTATGCCCAGTCTATTTCTGAACCATCACTAAAGAACCTCCAGGTTCTGCTATGAAGCAAGAGAATGTGATTTTCACTCCTGTAACAAAGAGAGAGGGAAATTGCAGGGGAAGTTTGCAAATGTGCTTCCTTTGTGGTAACCTACAGGAGGATGGAGGTAGCATAGCTTCAGAACAGAGCCAAGGCATAGCGGCGGCTTTTGGCTGGGATGATTATCGCTCGCATACATTGCCGCACTCGTTAGAAACAAAACCTTTAGCTAGAAGAATTGGACAGCTAAAAATTAAAGAGGACATGCTGGCTAACTAGAAAATCTCCCTGGTGGATACTCGCAGAGAGTTTTCCCCCATGTTTTTAAGGGCTGGCCTGGAGCGAGTTCTATGGCAGATGCTAGCATGACAAAGGCGTTTCAGCGATAAGATAGAGAGAGCCTGGGCGGTATGAAAATTATGGCCGCTAGCATTGTCTCGCCTGATATTTTGCAACTCCTCTATGACGAATCCCAGTAACCGAGACTCTTGGCAGACTGACGAGGGGCTGCATTGCAGTGGATGGCCCCTCCACTCTGGAATAAGCCAAAAAGGCCCCTACGAAAAGAGCAAGATGTAATGCCACTTTTTCATGCTCATTGCGGGCCTCTGATAGCTGCAATGGCATGGATTTGTATCCCAGTTACACTGAAAGAGCTTGCGAATTGGATCGAGCTTAAAAGTGAAGCAAGAAAGCCCTGGAAAATCAGCGCTCAAAGGCACATTTCAACTGGAAAGCATTTCTTTAAAGCCTGTACTCCTTGGTGGTTGACAATCCTATTAAAGAATCAACGCCTTGCAATTAACAGAAAAGATATATATAAATAAATTAGAGAGGGAAAACACACGCATTCTGTTTAGGAGCATCTGAGCGGGACTAACCTTGCAATGGTCCTTTCTTATTTAAAGATACCACAGGCATGAATCATCTTTTAGCATTGATGTTTGAGTGGCTTGACCAGCATTTGCCAATTTCCTATTGTCGCCAGTCTTCACTTCACTGACGGCATAAAGGGTTGGGACGGAAAATGTGTTTTCTCTTTCCTTGGAGATTTTGCATCAGATGAAAAAAAAAAAAAAGGAAAACAGACCATCAAAGGAAAGGCACCAGGCCTAATGATTCACCATATCAACAGACTCAATGAAGACAAAGACAGAAGCCTATCGATGTATAAAAACAAGCTGTTCAGTAGCAGTCATTCGCTCTTTAAAAGAAATAAAAGCGCTTGGTTTTGGACATACAAAAGAAAACCCTTAACAATGGGTTAGGCCACATTTCAGTTAATTAATTTTATTGTCTTTAGATGACATATAGAAGTGCTTTTCCCTCATGTTTTACCTGGATTATCTGCACTTTAAATGGACTATAAGCAACTTTTTGGGTAATTTATAATCTAAAATCAATATTTGTATTCATAAATATGTCTCCAATGGTGTACAAATACATCTGCCAATTATCTGATTTATCCTCGTAAACGAAGAATTTATTATATTTATATACATGGGACGGGTAAGTCCACGGAGGCTTCCATATAGTTCCGCCATCGAGAAAAACTATAATAGCAGAGAGGGACAAAAAGTACGCCAACGCGTTTCCACAACGCGTTTTCGTTCAGAGCCAAAGCGTGACCTAACTGAAAGCAGCAGAAACGGAGGAGCAGAGCAGTGAGAGGCGCTTGTCACTTTTATTTTTAATGGCGGACCAGATTGAGTACATAATGTATAGGCCGAGCCACTGGATAAGAAATCCTCTTCGCCAAAACAGACCAAAAATGATCGTAAAAGGAAACGTGACCTGAGGATACAAAAAACACGAGTGAAGGTCGGGATTGATTTTCCCCGGTGGACAGAGCTAATGCAGGAGAAAGAATTCAAAAGAGACGCTGAAGTTGCCTGCTTTCTCCTCGACAGGTAAATCAATGTTACAGTCTTAATTACAAGTTTTTTTTAATTGCTTGGTTGTTTACTTTATTATATAGACAGAAGAACATTTACAGTTAAAAGGGCTCTTTGATGAATAGCAGATATGGAGTATAGAGAAGGCACTAAAAAAGTTTGTAAGTTTACTTTTGTAAGCTAGAAATTCGATACAAATATATTACGTATGTAACATGTAACATTCGTAACATTCGTTTGTTCGTTGTGTCAATTTGAAGTTTGTTTGAAATAACAAACCTGTTCACCCGAGGGAAAACTCGACGAAGTGCTATTAGAAGACATCCTGTCATAGCTTTTTGGTACATAACGGCTACCGTAGATGCAACACGCATTTGAAAACGTGAGGCGCTGGAGAGCACAATTCGTTTGAATGCAAAATACAATTTCACCTCTAGATGGGAGTAATTCTTATTTAGTGTCCCTTTAAATATTCAAATTCTATTAAAATGTATGACAAAAATTTTAGATATAGTTCAAAATATTCTTTCTTTCCATAAACTAGATGTTCTTATCATAACTTACCTTACAAGGGATATTGTAAACATCATTTGTCCATTGCAGTCAACTAAAGTAGAGAAAAAAAGAGCATCTTAATGAATTGATGTTACAGAGGTGCTAATTTAGATCTCATTTAGACGCTATAGAACCATAAAGCCTGCGTTGCATAACATGAATGCACTAAACATATCCATTTATTTTTCTCACAACTCCAGCAGTATTGTTTGTCCTCAGTACTTAGTACTTTCTCCAGTAAAAAAAAAAAAAAAAAAAAAAAAAAACACACAGAGAGAACCACATACATCAACTTTTGCCCTTTCATTTAAATCTTTACCAGATGTAATGACTGTTTTGACTAATTGTGCAGAAATTGCTATAATTACTCTACTATCAACACTAGCAGTACAGTTTAACTTTGATGGGCTGAAAAGAATGAATAGGGTGAGCTACCCTTTTACCAACACTACAACAAATCAAAGTAAAAGAGAGATGAAAATAATGTACATATATTGACCAAGCTTTGTTTCTGGGAGAAAAAAGAGTTGGTTAGAATGGTTAGAATTTGTTATAAAAAGGATGTGACATCTAAGTTCACATACAGTGGTAAGATTTTTTTTTAAATAGTAAAACAAAATCTCAGGTTTAGGCACGCGAAGAGTTAGTGGTCCCAGACTTAAATTAACGAGCAAGCCGGTGAATGAATGATGGTATAGACTTTTTTGAGAATTTATGTGAGTCTTAGAGCAATAGAGAATTAACAAGACCACAACATTTGTTTGTTGGTTTGCCTCTGATGCTTTACACACTTTCTTCTCAAACCCCAGATAGTCCTCATGTTTACTCACTCAATGAATATGCTCTGAAATTTGTTCCTGCTTACCACTACCCAGAATTCTTTGTGTTTTACAATAGATTTGAGTAATGCTGCGTAGAGAACAGGATTAGTAATTTTTTTAACCCTCTGAGCAGAAATGCATTAAAAACACAGTCATAAGTAACTCCTTGATGAAAAGCCATTGAAGCTCAATGAAACATTCATTATATGTGCATTAAAGGCACTTCATCAGAAGTGGCTGTGACTGAAGAGGGGGTCACTACTACAGAGAGCCTCCCCTTGTCAGAGTGGATGTGATTCTCCTCCAATAATTGTAATTCAGCAATAAGGAGCTTACAGCTGTTGTTATCCGCCTGATAGAGAAGTGAACATGAAGAGCTCCATGGGGAGAGCAATACAAGAGATTATCGTTTGAGAGGGTCTCCCTCACCCCCTCTCACCTAACCTAACATTGGCTTCAGGTCAGCCATCTCTAATTGTAGTCTCGCTTTTGGGAGTGGACAAAGGTAAGCTGGTTCACCCTCGTGGGGACAGAGTAATGAACATTATGGCCTGGTTCACTAACATGCTAAAGGACGCCACAACAGCGACCACCAAAAGGGCTTGAAGGCTCATGCTTGACTGAGCAGGATTTTACAGACATTCACTTTTGGAGAGGTCTCTTGCAACAAGAAGAGAGTTGAGTGCCAAGGGTTTTGTATTTTTGCCCTACCTTTGCATTTATGGAAACATATCTCAGGATGTGATCAATAAAAATGTCATAGGAATTTAACACCTGCCAACTGCTAAATGTACACGCTTGTTTAAGAAACACATTTCAATTAGATCTCAAAAAGAGACTTAAGTAAAGTTTGCAAGGTACCAGTACAAGTACCAGTTTTTGTGGGTGTATATATACACACTAGCATTCAAAGGTTTGGTAAGATTTGTAAATGTTGTTGAATTTATTTGAACAAATGTAGAAAAAAAAATTAAACAAATGAGAAAGAAAAACTATGATTTTGAAATATTATAATATGTACGTGCTATTTCTCTCAAAAAACAATTTATGTTCTCTGAAAAATAGCAATCTTAGATGAAATTTAAGTTTTAGGAATGCATTTTTTTAATCAATGTACAGCATGTTATGAACGCAACTAGTTGAAGTTCTAGATTAACTATCTGACTTGAGTGACAAATATATGACATGGATAATGACTGCTGACATCATGATGCTTAAAGCATTAGGCTATATATTTTCTAAATAATGAGCATAAACATATTACAGTTATCATTTCTTAAGACGTCTTTATCGTTCCAACACCATGATGTGTTGTAAAATACTGAAAGACAGTGTGTATGCAAAAGCCCCAGTGTTTGTATGAAGCATCTGTCAAAGGACACACATAACTGTATGCTTCCCTCTAAAATGTGTCTGAATCTATGTAAAAGGCTTTAATTTGCAATTTAAAGTAAACGAAATCCAGTCGCACAGTGCGTATGCCACCAGATCAACACAAGTGTTTTTCTCTGCACATTTCTGCCCACATCATTCCATATCCTGCCAGTTTCTTTCAGACACAACAAAGCTGAAATAATGATAAGCACCTGGATCTCCACAGGCTCCCTGTTAGGGCCAATTGGTGGTAACTGATAAATTAGGGTGGGATCTAAACTGGTCATGACACTCAATGATTCCTTTCACGTTGACGTCAGCGACATGAAGTGACTCTTTATGTGCAGCACGTCCTGTGGCTGGAATGTACCGCAATAAAGAGGCAGAGAAGCATCTGAGTGAAGGAGAAAGAAAGAAGCAATGACAGCCTCCCTCCCAAACACCCCATGAGAATTCACTCCTACATGTCTGGGCTTTGCATGTACCCTGTTTACAATCACACAAACCATGTGGTGCACTTCCAAGGCCACAGACGACTCAAAACCATCGCGAGCGTCCTGAAAGACTTCAAATCACCTTGCTTGATAAATGTGGACATAAATCTCCCCCAACCAGCCTGTGAACTTTTGCCATTCTGTGCTCTGCTTTAAAACTGCAATCTGTGGTGTACATCACAGTGTGGTTTAACTGTTCTTGAAAGGCCATGTTGGAAAGGCTTTTGAAAACTTTTTCTGAATGACAAAAAAAAAATAGGATAAAAAAAAAAACTGTATCCTTTTTCACAGCGGAAGCCACGGGAACAGGCTTTCTTTTCCATAGATTATATCCGTTGAGCAGAGGATAGAAGGAACCACAGATGTTGACACTGTTGTGATAGGTTAAGATGGACTCTAAAGCCCATTGTTTCCGTTCACTTTCTTTCGTTATTGTATTTTTTTCTCCCTCTCTTGCTTTCTGCCATTCCCCCTCCACTCTGGTACTTGGCCCTGGCCAGCCGGACCGTGCTGAAAGGCCTTTAGATGGTGACTAGAGCTCCAGGGGGTCTTTCTGCCAACCATGGCCTGGGGAAAAGGCTGTATTGTGGGGATCAGCAGGCAGCCCCGGCTGCCTCAGTGGCCTCCATCCAACAAGAATAATGTGAGCGCCAGGGTTAAGGGTCACCCCACTTCTTCAATCCCCCACTGGGATTTCACCATACCTACACTATCCCTTTCAGTGCATCTGGTCAAGAGGAGATGAGAACTAGAGAAACATCACCAAGAAAAGAGGCTCTTAACACTAAGTGGAATTTGTCCATAAAAACTGATTCCATTCAATTGTCCAATTTGCCCTTTTCAACATGTCCAAAAATAAAACAACTCATAGGGTATCTGCCTTATTGAGTCTAAAGAATAAGTGAAAAGTTAATTTAATGTTGGCAAAAAGTACATTTGCCAGTAACAGAAACAAATACTTTTTTATTCATTAAAAAAAGTTTTAAACAAAAAAATTATGTACACTCACATGCAAATAAGTGTGACAGAAAAACTGCTTAACCTGAAGTGGGTCCCCTAAAATGGGTATAACTATGTAGGGATAAACAAAATAAACAACATTTGAGTCTTGCACGAGTTAGTAAGAGTTACTATTAACCATTAATTTCAGTCCCACTCATAACAAACATTTTGTGCCATTTTACATGTTCTGTTTTTTTATTTAAAAAATCACTTTGTATTAAGTTGACAGTGTATTTTTCTAATCACTATTCGAATAATAGATGAATGAACCTTTAAAATTAAAATAAAATAAAAACTAGGGTTGCAAATGGAATAATCATGATTTTATGATGTTTGAGCCGCCTTTAGAACAGCAAAGTGAAATAGCAATATCATTTAGTACAAAATTTTAATAACTTTTCGAGGCCGGCAAGTTTCAGTTCCTGAAGAAGCCTATGGACTAGTATGGGGGAGTGATCCAGCTCTCAGATTTCATCAAAATTATCTTAATTCGGGTTCCGAAGATGAACGGAGGTCTTACGGAGTTGGAACAACATGCGGGTGAGTAAATACTGACAGAATTTTGATTTTTGGGTGAACTATCCCTTTAAGTACTTTACGTTTTGAATAGCTTATAGTTTGACAAGATAGTTTTAAAGTAACTTCCTCAACACAGCTGACAATGAACAGGACAATCCACTGAGACATTACTGCTATTTCTTTTTACGCTCCTGCAGTTTTTTTTTTTTATAATGTGAAAGGGCTGCCTGTGCATTGCACATGTATGCCGTTTCATCATGGGACTGGATGCCTGAAGACAGAGTATGTCAAACACTCAGTCATGCTTTAAGCCAGATCTCTCCTTCACCTTCTTATCTTGACATCGCGTTTTAGCGCCGGGAGATCCAAACTTCATGCCCACATGGCTCATCAGCCAGCAGAACATAAACATCTCAGTGCAAGCCAGCGAACGAACCACACAGCTTAACTTTGGCTGAATAATCAGTCATCGCACATGTCTACAAGAGTGTATAAATTGCCAGCTGCAATTCTGCATAATAGTCATAAAGCCACGTATTTACCCCTCATTTGAGTCATGGATAACCGATATTTTTATATTCCCTATAATATAAAATAAAGGAGACATATAATTACAAGTCTGCCAGTGCCATATTCCAAATGACTGTCTTCTTCTAGTCCACAAAATCATTCTGACCACACATTTTATGATCTGACCCCAGGGTTACAATACAATAGACTTCAAAACAAGCCTTCTTACCCCAGATCAGAGCCTTCAGCTTCAGTCATGGCTTTGAGGGGCTGTCATTGGTGATGTACTGCCGTGAAGCCTGCACCCTGACCCCACACAACAAGTACATTAACCTCTTCAGAGATGCACCACTCCAGTCCTAAAAACTCTGACCCTAAAGCCCCTCTCGTGGCCACGGGAGGTCCCTCAATTCCCTTCAACACTCTGCATGATCACTGCATTGTCTGCCCCTGTTCTTTGTGTACGTTTCCAAATAATGTTCCACTATCTCTCTATGATGCTACTACCCCCCCTTCCAGTCGAGACACAGGGAGAGAGCGCTCTGTTGCGCCCCAGCTTGAGTGCTCTCCCAGCGGGATGGTGAGCGCAGCTCGCCTGGGGTTTGCAGGTACTTTTCAACCCGCCTGGTAGGCGAGACCCAGCGCCCCTGCTGCTGGAAATTAGGCGTCGAATGGCCTCTCTTTTTGCTGCTGTCAAACATGGGCCCCTGATGAGAGATTTGTTGATATGATAACTTGATTAGGCCTCGGGCACAGTGGCAGAGAACGAGAGAGACTCTGCTCTCACTCCTTAACCTCCCCTCAGGAGACTGCAATTAGGCCTGGTAATTGGTTAATTGGGCAGTCTGTTTAAAATACATTTCTTTTTTTGTTTTCCTTCTTCTTTTGGTCTTGGGACATGTAAGCCAAATGTAAATGTTTACTATTTTGTCTGATTTTTTGCTGTTCAATAAAATATGTTGAAATTGTGTGTTATGTTATGAATATATATATATATATATATATATATATATATATATATATATATATATATATATATATATATATATATATTTTTTTTTTTTTTCAGTTGGTCAAGATTCATTTAATTCCCCCAGCCCCCCCCCCCCCCCCCAAAAAAAAGAAAACAAACATCTGCAAACAAATAAAAAATGTCCTTGAAATCTAAGTTATCACAAGGTTATTTCCTAAATATTCAGAAGTCCTCCTCAGAGATTCTGAGAGCCTCATTAATTTCCTTTAAATTTAAACCTCTGAAATAATTCAATTAATCAATTTATGTTTTGCATCTGAAATGCTTCTTTGTCAGTGTGATTTGCATCATAAAAAACTAAACTGCGATGGAGCTGAGAGTCTAAAGCTTTTTTTCTTTTCATTTAATTTCACCATGGTTAGATAAAATATATGCATTATATAGCCATCACCATGGCTGCAAAATACCACCATACATCACCATGGCAATTCTATATGGTCTCTCTGGAACTGGAACAGCGTCACTGAATGTAACTTTGTTCCTCTCGATCTATGAGGGCTCATGACACATTTAAGTGTCAAACATTTTATTTTAGTAACATCCCAGACTGGCCAGATGTTGTACGCACTATTCTTAAACCTACATATGAAACAATTATTTTGATTGTGTGCATCATGGGGAAGCCACAAAATTAATCTACCTATTTAAAGGGATAGTTTGCCCAAAAATTACAATTTTGTCATCATTTACTCACCCTCATGTTGTTCCAAACCTGTATGAGGTTCTTTCTTCTGTTGAACACAAAAGAAGATATTTTACAAAATGTTGCAGACAGTTGACCGTAGTATTTTTTTATTTCCTAGAATTCGTACTATGAAAGTCAATGGCTACTGTCTGTTCAATTATCAACATTTTTTCAATTATCTTCTTTTATGTTCAACAGAACAAAGAAACTCATACAGGGGAGGAAATTATGACAATTTCCATTTTTGGGTGAACTATCCCTTTAAGATAGGCCACTAGGCCTACTAAAAACAAGTCACTTACAGTATACTATCACCATTTAAATAGTTCATTCAAGTATAGATAGAACAGTACAAAGATGAATAATGCATATTCATTATGAAAAAATTAAAAACCCCATGGCCTTGGGCAACCACTATTCAATAAAATATATATTTGAGATTTCAAACTGTTTTTATATTACTTTGACAGAGTTGTTATGAAATCAATACCAGGGGCCTCATGCACAAAGACTTGCGTTGAATTCATACTAAAACATTGCGTACGGACAAATCTGTAAATGTGGATACGCAAAAAAAAACAAAAAAAAACAGATGTATGAATCTCTACGTACGAAGGATCCCACGCATATTCTCTTTGGACATCCCAATTAACGTAAAAATGTTCCCTTTGGAAAGAACCAGTTGCCAGGAAACCAAGTGTTGTCAGCACCTGCAAGGGAACGGGTATTGCGTGGCTCCTCGTCGTCTCTCTCTCTAGATTCGGACCCAACTCAGCACAGAGCTCCAAGAGGATAGCCCTTGGAAATCTGAAACGGCTGATAAGCCAGTCATCATCCTGGGCCAGAAAATCATTGTGGTCCCTAAAAACTCGTTCTCTTCGGATTCTGCCATTAGCAATGTCCTCTAATAAGGCCAAAGCTGTCATTGCCATTGACTAAGGGTTGTATCAATTTGCATATGTTTTTATATGTTCTTACTTAATTGCATAATTGATAGAATATTCCCATAATGCTCGTGTGAGAATATATGTAAATTATTTTATAGATTGCAAATTAATAGCAATGCTTCCCACAGGTGGTAGTGCGATAGACTTGTAGAACAATTCGTTGTGTAATGTTTGCAACTTAACTTCATTGCCTGTAAGAGTCGCCAACGGACAAAAACTATGAGAAATATACGTAAGGCAGACATGAAATTGGCGTGGAGGAACGCACATTCTCACGTTAAATTCACTGTTAGTATATCCGACCGTGAGCGTGAAAGCTGGCGTACGCAATATTGATACATGAGGCCCCAGGGGCTTCATTTCTAAAATTTTGACTAGGATTTACGTCAGAAGGGGCGTACGGATGAAACATAGGATGTGCGTACGCACAGAAATATTCAGATTTATAAAACTGTGGGCACGCACAGCCTACACAGTTTTCCCTTAATAAATCACAATCAATTCTAAATGTAGCGCAGCTTTCGCGGCTTCATGTCACGCCCATAGTTGCCATAAATAGTCCGTGAAACGCCCACAATATTCATCGATTGCGAAATCATGGCAAACACAGAGAGGAAAACCAAGAAACGTAACTTCACTCAATGTGAAGTAGAAATGATCATTGGCGAGGTGGAAAAGAGGAGTAAAATGTTGTTTGGAGGGCACAGTGTGGGCATTAATGCCAAAAAAGGCACTTGAGTGGCAAAAGGTTGCATTACGCATTACGTCATTACGCATTGTGATGGCATGGCATTTTATTACCATCCATTTGATTGCATCTGACGAGCTACAGATGTGTTATGAGGATGAATTGCATAACATGCAATAATTATTATAGCAGAACATATTTCACTTTTATTTTTGCAAATATGTGTTTCTTTGCATTTCTGTTGTTATCTTCGTTTGATTTTGTTTGTTTTACACTGCAGATCGATCAAACGGGTGTTCGTGTAGGCTGTTAATTGTAAGACTTGCTTTAAGGTCTTCATGTTATTTATGAGCCAGTATTGCCATTTCTTTTACACAACGGTCTAGTTTCACACACTTTCACATGTTTCTTCCATCTGCCGACGGTGTCGCCATTTCTCATTTCACCCGTTTTTGTGCTTACGCCTGGGTCAGAGCTTGCGTGAAGGACCGCACATTTTCCCGTCAAGTTTGCTTTTTATAAATACCAATTATTGCGTAGAGAGCGGCGTACGCCTTCTTTTGTGCGTACGCAACGTTTATAACTGAGGCCCCTCGTGTTTCACTGGCTGAATATATAACACATTCATACTCCTGATGCATAGAGCCTTTACAAGCAAGGTTTTTTAAATAATTGTATGGGAACAACTACTCACCCGTCTAACATCCAGATAATCACTTTTCTATAGCTAGGCTACTTAAAAAATTCAGTCATGCAGGTGTAGAAACAAAGTGTTGAGCTGTTTCTTTGCTTTGTAAACAAGGATGGCACATGGCTTTAAAAAAAAAAAAAAAAAAAAAATTTTTTGCATTTATCACACCGCCATCTAGTGGTGCGTTTAAAAAACGCATTATGGTAATATGGCACAAATATTCCACTTATGTTCATATTAACGTTTTGTCCTTACAGAGGGCTTTTTTCATTTAAAAATAAAAATAAGACACACATTTTGTTAATGTTGGTTTGTGAATCTGGTTGAAGAGGCCACAAATGATCAAAACTAGAGCATAGCGGAATAAATGTGGCAACACTGATCCCTAGTGGTTGACAATGTGAACCACTGATTTCTGTTTTGAATAAGAGCCTTTCACTTCCTGCCTTAAAACTCTCATGCTAGAGTAGAAAATACTTTAATGCTAATTTGTGGAATTTGTTGTCTTCTGAAGTGACTTTATTCTAAATCAATAATATTGTGCTCAGTTCCATTTGCTTGCATAAATCAAAAACTCCTCTCATAACAACACTTAAAAGTCCAATTAGTGTAATTTACTAAATGTCTAAAATGATGAGGTATACAATCCATAAGTATACATCTAGTCAAATATTTGTATTTCATGTAATTAAGTTTGCATTCAGCCAATGAGGCTTAGGCTATGCCTCATTGTAGCCTATCGGTACCTCTTTTTTAGACTCTTGTCTTTATGCCCCCTCAAAAGCATCTGGTCACAATAACTTTCTTTATCTCTCTAATACGATGTGACCAAGTATGCCTTTCTTCTAAGGATACTTTATCAAGATTGCTTACATTTGATAAATAAACAGCAAATTTGCTTAATAGTAGCCAACAGATGAGATGACCCAGCCTGCAGGGTGTGAACTAACTCAACTCACGTTTGTAATACATTTGTGCTCCATTGTAAAATATGTACACTAAGTTAAAAGTTTGGACACACTTAGTTTACCAAAAAAAAAAAAAAGTATCATTCTTACTCATACTCATGTCGTTTCAAAGACAAATTAGGAATTTTTTAATAAAACCAGGGAGGTTTAGAGTTACAACCATATAATGAACACATAACATATGGCAAACACGGAAGCTTTTAAGGCAAGGCAAGTTCATACACTATGACAATTCAAAGTGCTTTACAGAAAGGAATTAAAATAATTACAAAATAAAAGTAAGGAAAATTAAAACAGTTATAAAATAAATGAAAAGGGATATATGATACAGTTATAAAATGAATTAAAATAGTAAAAAGATCATCACACGTGAGCTTTTGTGTTTACCACAATACCAATGGTGTTTTTATTTTATTTTATTCAATTCGATTTAATTTAATTTATTTTTTTGCCTCCACATTATGCATTAAAATCATGTAATGTACACCTACCCATGGATTATCCCTAGCTATTTGATACTAATATATTCATTTTTAAGGTATTGTGGGTTGTCCTTTTGTCAAAGATAATCGGTTATAGGTAGGCATAAAGAGATTGTCATGATTCTGCCCTCTTGTCATTGTCTTTCTCTCCTCTTGAGGCAGGATCATGACAGATCCATGCTATGTGTGCAGGCACATGGCCTTGTGTTTGGGCTGTGTGCTTGCGGTGTCTCATTCTATTGCCCCGCCCCCTTGTTATCGTGGGTTCGTATCTGAAAACCATAACAGAAATGCAACAATGGACACATAAGACACCATAACATACTAACATTGTAACACAATATAACTTACTTTATATTACATTTATTACAGATAATATATACATTTGTGTAATATACTAAATGCCTAAAATGATAGAGTAAAAAAAAATTTGAAATGTAAATTGTTATGCTCATAATATAATCATTGTATTAAGGCTTGTGGACCCTACTGTATATGGTTATGAAATAAAGGCAATAAAGAAATAATGTCTTCAGCTTCAATGACAGATGCTGTTTGGAAACTCATTGCTACTCAAAGTTCAAGTGAAAAAAAAAATCACAGAGCAATAGTCTCTGTCTCATCGACTGGTCTGAGTATAATGGACTTAGTATAGGAGAAGTGAGTCAGGTTGACCTGGGTGTGCAGTCTCTCCCTTTGCTCCAGAGCACAATATAGTGAATAAGAGAATTTGGCCAGCACCACAGTACAGCAGATTTCCACCAGTAGCATTATAGTGTAATATATCATCAGTTCTTTGCATGATGAGTACTTGTGGGTGGGAGTAGGTATTGAGAGAGTAGGCTGAGGAGAGCCAGTACAGATGAAACTGCTATGTGTGGTGAGAAAAGGTTCTGTTGTCCTTGTAGTCATGCTGGGTGGTAAACTGGTAGCTGTTGTTTTTTGACTTGTAATAGTGGTGGGGATTAATATAGTTGTAGTTGCTGAAGTTGTCGCAATTGTTGTTTGAACTGTTGATGTTGATGTGGTGGGAATCAATGTAGTCATCAAATGGGCAGTTGTCGGTGGTACTGTGGTTACAAATGTGGTGGCGAGCTCTGGTGTAGTTGTCATATGGGCAGTTGTTGGTCGTACTGTGGTTATAAATGTGGTGGAGAGCTCTGGTGTAGTTGTCATATGGGCAGTTGTTGGTGGTACTGTGGTAATAGATGTGGTGGTGAGCTCTGGTGTAGTTGTCATATGGGCAGTTGTTGGTGGTACTGTGGTTATAGATGTGGTGGTGAGCTCTGGTGTAGTTGTCATATGGGCAGTTGTTAGTGGTACTGTGGTTATAGATGTGGTGGTAAGAACTGATGTAGTTGTCAAGGGGGCAGTTGTTGGTTGAAGCGTAGTTGTTGATACCGTGGTGGGGACTGATGTGGTCCTCAGAGCTTTAGTCATAGCAGTGATGGTTGGTGTGCTTGTTGGAAGCAAAGTTGTGAGTTGAGTAGTTGGTGTTGTGGTCATGACTTGTGTGGTTGCCTGGGTTGTAGTAGTTTGAGTTGTTACTGGAATTGTTGTTGGAGTTGGTGTGGTTGTTGTTTGTAAAGCAGTAGTTGTTGTAGGCGCTGCTGTTGTTGAGATTAACTTTATTGTTGAGACACCTGTGGTGTGCAGTGTGGTCATGGGAGCAGTACTTGTAAGGACAGTGGTGGAAGTTGGTAAAGTTGTGAGGCATATTAATTGCTGTTCTGTTAAAGAGGATATTGATTGATTTTCCAGGTCTTTTGGGGACTCGCAGACATCTGAAGGTTTTGATTTAATCTTCTCTTTATTGTTCTTTATCCATTCAAAAAATGGCAAAAGATTACAATCACACTGCCATGGGTTCTTGTAAAGGTATAGTTTTCTGAGTTTTGGAAGAGCATCCAAAACATCTCCAGGGAGGCTTCGTAGTTTATTATTTCCCAGTTTAAGTGTTGAAAGAGACTTAAGTTTTTCAAAGTCCTTTTGTTGTAATGACTTTAAATTGTTATTTTGAAGATTCAGTTCAGTCAGTTCCTCAAGACCCTCAAAAAAGTCTCCAGATATCATTGAAAACTGGTTTGATGAAAGGTCTAACTTCTTGAGCTTCTTAAGTGGACTGAAAACTCCATGTGGTAAGTCAGTGAGATTGTTATGGCTTAGACTCAGATCAGTCATAGGCATTTCTCCAAAAAGGACAGTGGGAAGACGTATGAGTTGATTGTTATGCAGAGTTAGAGTCTTTAATGAAGAGAAACCAACAAAAAGATCTTGCTGCAGTTCAGTCAAAAGATTGTGGTCCAAAAAGAGTTTGGATAATTTACTTTTGTGTGGAAACAAATCAGATTTTATAAATGAGATTTTGTTGCCTTGCAAGGCTATCTCTGTTAGACCAGGGAGAGGATAAAAAATCCCATCAGGCATAGAGGTCAGCTGGTTCTCATAAAGCCTGAAAAGTTGCAAGTTCTTAAGTTTGGAAAAAAGAGATGTCGATACAGAACTAAGGTTGTTTCTTGCAAGATGAAGAAGTTCAAGATTCTCTAAACTGTCAAATGTCCCCTCCTCAATAGAGCTAATCTCATTCATATGTAGACTTAATACTTGGAGCTTTTGTAAATGATCAAATAACCCATTTTTAAGGCTATGAATTTTGTTACTTTTTAGAACAAGTTTTTCAAGGTTTCCGAGATCCTTAAAAACACCCACAGGTAATGATGTCACATTTGTGCCAGATATCTCAATGGTTGTGATATCAGGCAGACCCTCAAAGGCTCCAACCTCTATGGATGTAGTTGAAGTACTGAGGAATTCGATTTTATTTATTTGAGGGTTTTTAGAAAGAGCTCCTTTTGGTATGACAGGAATCTGACTGTTTACAAAAAATATTTCATTGGCTCCATCTTTAAATTTTTCGGGGATTGCTGTCACAGTTTTGTCATATACATCTTTATTTTTGCAGTCTTTACCTGGTGGACATATATCTACAGTGCAGCTCCAGTGCAAGTGCACAAGTATGTAAATTAATACTAGTGCACTTTTTAAATGGATATGCCTGTTGAAGAACAAAACATTAAGAGCAAATTTTAGTTCAAAGCCATACATAACAACCTGTATAGCCTGAAAATCTAAAATAACTCATATAAATTATGTTCCCATGACTCAGGGACACAGGGCCGTAACCATAGACACTCAGGGGGACAAGTCCCCCTTAATAATTAGAAACAGCCACATTGTCTCACCCAATATTTGATTATTTTGATCTGATTTGGTTATTAATGCTGCTCTGCTGCACTCCATTATGCACCACTCGGTTCGTTGTTAGGGTGGCAAAAATTGTTAAAAATAAAAATTTTAGGCTGCTCTGCCTCAGCTGTCTAGAGCCCCTTTCACACAGCGCGCTGATCCTGGAAATTGCCCAAACGGCTTCTGTGTGAACGCAAACACGACCCGGGATTGATGCCCGGATCGATGCCGGGTTGGGG
The DNA here is from genome assembly GCA_030578275.1 of Meda fulgida. Lineage (NCBI taxonomy): Eukaryota > Metazoa > Chordata > Actinopteri > Cypriniformes > Leuciscidae > Meda > Meda fulgida. The sequence goes on along the minus strand of CM060621.1, from coordinate 23,946,114 downwards.
ACCTAGTAACATTGCCGTTTTCAGTTCTGGAACGTGCGCTCTGTGAAAAAAAGCCGTAATCAATGCCGTGTCGTAATGACGTCGCTAATGTGCTAGTTTATGATCTAAGCAGAGAAAAAAAATTCACAGCGTGGTTTCTCGAGAGAGAAATCGCAGCTCATAAGCAAACTTAAGACGCTGCTGAGACATTACACGTCACATCAATGTCACGTGTCTGTACGGGATTTTTACAGGTTGTGTGTGAATGCACTCTCTGATTCCGGAAAATCACTGGCAGTGCGAATGAACCAAAATCCAATGAACCCGGGTCAAATTCCGGGTCACTTTATCTGTGTATTTTCCGGAATCTCTGTGTGAAAGGGGCTTAACAGTACTCATCAATGTCAGAATGATTGAGATGGCTAATCAAATCAAAGAAGGCAGGGCTTACTGTTCACAGAAGACAAGTACAAATTCCATTACAACACTTTAGTTTAGTTGCATTAAGGTCATCCAAAAAATGAACATTTTGTTATTCTGTCATTATTTACTTATTATTTTAAGCAACAACAACAGGTAACAGACCTGCATTTATTTATTTATTGTGTGAAACACAAAAATATATATATATATATTGAAGAATGTGGGTAAGCAAACAGTTTCTGGTCCCCTAATTGACTTCCGCAGTATTTGTTTATTTCTGTTATAACTGTTTGGTTACCACATTTCTAATATCTTATGTTCAACCAAAGAAATAACTTAATGCATGTTTTGAACAACTTGAGGGTGAGTAAATAATAACATAATTTTCATGTTTGGGAGAACCATCCCTTTAAAAAAAATTAAAAAAATAACTATAACATAACAAACAAACAAACAAATAAACTAATAAATAAATTAATAAATAAATACATCTCTTACGACTTACTGCATGCCTGGTACAAGTCACTGAATTTACACCAAATCAGTTTTATTTATAAATAATGCATACAAATAAAATGATAGTCTGAAAAAATAAAATGTTTCCTCTCCTTCACAATATGAAAACTAGCAATCAGTTTCTTCTGTTATATTCCTGACCTGTATTTGTCAAATTAAATGGAAAATAATTACACTTACATGCTCATCTCTGTTGTAGCTGATTGTCCTTTTCAGAATGTGTTACCAGAAGCAAATATAAATATATGTGTTTCTCTACTCTTATCTACATATCAAGTGTTTACTGCACGGCTATAAGGCAGCAGAAAGGGTGTGGACAGTTCGTTTTCTGTTTGAAGAGATAAGAAAGTGGAACCATCCAGCTCACTTTAAAAAAAAAAAAAAAAAAAAAAAATCTTCTGTCGTCTTTTGTATCTTATTTCTTATCTTTATGATTTTGTGGGCATTTTTAGTCTGTTCATTTTCTTATTCCTTTATAGGCTATTAAAGCATGAATATGTCTCTGCAAAGTTGAAATATAGATAAAAGTCCCCTAGCAGTAGAATTTCTAAGATGGGAACCTAAGGAAAACATTTTAAAGACTAAACTAATTGTTGGTCTCATAATATCAAATTGTTAATGGCTACATCATATAAATAGAATGGAAAAAAAAATATTGGCAAAACATTTGAAGTCATGTGTTTAGTTTCACTCAGAAATTGCTTGTAAACAATTAATTGCAAAGAAATGGCAAGTAACACATTGAATTAAGGACTGAAATAGTATTTAAATGTAGAAATGTGCTCCAATAATCTTTATTTTATTTACAACTTTGAAATATCTTTTTTTTTTTGCTATGAGAAAAAAAAACAGAATTGCAGAAAGTGTAACCATGGGCAGAGACAAGAAAGGAAATACAGTACAGTTCTTCATGTGTGACACCACTCATGAGGGTTATGATCATTAAATCATATCTAATCAGCAATGATTTAGATTTTTTCCATTAAAAAAGGTAGTTAACGTAACTTTGTAGTTTTTTAAATGTAATACAAATGTTTTATGTATCAAGAAAGAAAGAAAATAACACATTTCTTTGCCTATTAATAGAAAACATTTGTCCTCCATAAATCCACTGAAGAATGTTAAAAGAGGAATTTGAAACAACAATCAGCCTATAGTTTATGGAAGCTTTTATGTAATGTTAGATAACCGAGTTGGTCTTTCTTTGACGGTTCAAGTCTTGACTGCCTCGCTTGTTCCTCCTCCATAACACACAGGCAATGAGACTGACAATGACAGCAGTGCAGACAATGGCTACAATGATAATGATTTTGTCTTTGGACAGACCTTGACCCATAGAATCACCTCCACTTGTGTCCTCTATTTCTTCAGAGACTGTTGTGGGATCTGATGCTGGTGCAGAGGTCATTTTGGTTGGGAAAGTGTGAATTGAATGGTTGACTATGATATCATCCTCCATCAGCTCTCTTATATGTCTACCATTCAGGGATAGAGGAGTTTCACAAGTCACAAAAGTAAGGTTTTTCACTTTCTCTGAATACTGTCCAAGCCAATCCCGAAAAGGGAGTATATCATTGTCACACCTCCAGGGATTTTGAGAAAGTATAATATTATCAACTATAGACAATGAGTTTAGAAATTCTTTTGGCAAGTTTGGTAGAGAATTGTTTTGAAGCTCCAGGAGATTTAAGCGAGACACATTCTCCAAGAGTTGTATGGGTATGTGCTGTATTTGATTATTCTCCATAGATATGTTAGCTAACTTGGGAAGGCATTTGAATATCCCAGCCTCAATACTGATTAATCGATTAGTGTGAAGAGAGATCTCCTCTAGCTCCATCAAGCCATTGAATGCGCCAGGAGAGATGTGCTGAATCCGGTTCCTACTGAGCACCAAAAGGCGAATCTCAGTTAAGTTGCTGAACACATTTTCCTCAAGGTGGGTTAACATGTTGTCGTACAGCCAGAGCTCCTGCAGGGGCATTGGACCAAAAGTTCCAGGCATTAACCTACTGAGTTGGTTCTCATACAGTGATATCTGAGTAAGATTAGGAAGGTTCAAAAAGATTGCCCTGGGAAGCAATGATAACCTATTGTTGGAGAGGTAGAGTTTCTTCAGCTTCTGTAAATTTGAGAAAATATTTTCTGGTAGCTGTGTGATTTTGTTGTCTTGAAGATGCAATACCTCAAGGTTTACCAAGTCATCAAAGATGCCTGCTGGTATTTCTGTTAACTGATTTTGCTGGAGGAACAGGGCTCTGAGATTATTGAGTCCTCGAAAAGTACTGCTGGAAAGCTTTCTGATTGAGTTCCTTTGCAGCATGAGCTGTTCCAGCTTTTCTAAACCCTGAAAAGCATCTTCTGGTAGAGAGGTTAGAAGGTTTCTGCTTAGGTCTATTTTGTTCAAATGTACAAGAGGGCTGATAAGAGATGGTTGCAGAACATCTATTTTGTTGTTACTGAGTGTTAAAGTTGATAATGTTTGTAGATTCTGAAACAGATCTTTTGGCAGAGAGGATAGCATTGTCCCACTGAAACCTAAGGCAATGAGATTGTGGGTTTGGTCAAATGTATGAGGCTCCACCTCAGCTATTCTTGAGTCCTTGGCTACAAACATAGCAAGGTTCTGAGCGAAAGTCACAAAATCAGCTGGTTTTAATGATTGTATGCTGGTGTTGGTGATTAAGAGTGTACTGGTATTTGGGGGGATCGAGGGAAATTCGTTTATTAAAAAGCCTTGACAAAGGATTTTGTTCGGCTTACACTGGCAGTTCTCTGGACATGCAGAGACAACAGCATTCATGGCACACATGCCAAAAATCATGTACCACGCCAGGTCCATTGACTCCTACAAGAAAAGCAAAACATAACATTAGAACTAAGAACTAGCTTCGTCAAATTCTGGTCTTTTTTTATTATTTTTCTTCAAGAATTTATTACTAATTTGCCTACGAAAACTCAAAGCCTACATCTGTCATATAGCAAATGTAAGAGTGTTATGTAGAGACATAAATCATTCCTCCAGCCATATAGCTTTCGGTTCTGTAATAGGCAAACAATGGTTAGATTGCAGCCACATTTATGCTTTACGCACATTTACTCCCCTAACAAATTCTACAGGTTGTGTGTCTTATTTAAACTACAATTAACTAACAAGAAGTAAAAAAAAATCTAACTACAGTAGGAATAAAAGACCTTCAAAATCGCTCTGTAGAACACTGAGGCATCACTAATCTTCCACTAAATCTTCCTCTAAAAATACTGTGTAGTGGATGACCTTCATAAGACAGATCATTTTAAAGTTTGCCCTTAACCTTAACACAATAACCTTAAGTGAATCAGGAGTAAGGCCAATAACTGAAACATCCTTTGTAATCAATTTATTAATCCTATTTTTGTAATACTACAATACTGTGATACTACACCCCCCGCAGAACACTGCATAAAACAAAACTATTGACCAGGATTCTCTGATAGAAGACATAAAGAAGATTCCTACTAATGCAAATGGAACTCAACTTCCTCAAAAAGAATAATTTAATTGTGCCTTCTTAAAAAAGCCTTTCTGACCTTTAATTGTCACTGGTAGGTAGTATCTCTTCTTTATTTCTTCTAAAATCAATGATCAACCCCTGGTCTTCTCCTTCTCCTCTTCACATTCCATTGAAATTTTTATCACACCATGTAACAAATAACTCAACCTCTCTTCTAGTCCACATTATTACTTTGATTTATTAAACCCACAAGGGCAGTATCATCTGAAAACTTCTGTAGACAACAAGATGGCCGAGTTAGCCTATAGTCAGAGCAGTGCAAATAGAAAAGGTAATAAAACTGTGCCTTGTGGGGCTCCTGTTTTGGTCAATATAATATCAGACATTTTATCACCCAGCCTAACGAACTGGGGTCAATACTGAAGATAAGCCAATTCCCACATAGTTGTACTATGTAGGTTCAAATGCAACAATTTATCAGCCAAAACATGTGGTTGTATTGTATTAAAAGCCCCCCAAAAATAAAAAAAATAAATAAAAACATAATCCTAAAAGAAATGGCAAACTACAACTACAAATATTGTGCAACATAAAAAGTATGACATCACTCCCACACCTTTTCTATAATGCAAATTTGAAAGGATCTTGAAAACTGAAACCTAATGACCAAGGATAATCCTTTCAAAACATTTCATGTCATTTGAAATCAAAGCTATGGGTCTCAAATTGTTTACTACTACCCACATTACCATGTTTTAGAATAGGAACAAGACATGATGGTCCTATTTTAACGATTTAAGCGCATGGTCTAAAGCGCAAGTGCACTTGGGTCCAATCCACTTTTGCTAGTTTAACGACGGTCGACATGCCCAGCGCATGGTCTAAAAAGGTTGTCCCAATTATTTGAATGAGTAATGGGTGTGTTTTGGGCTTTACGTGCAATAAACCAATCAGATCATCTCCCCTTCCCTTTAAAAGCCAGTTGTGCTTGCGCCATGGCGGATTCGTTATTTGCATGATGGAATTTGCAAGTGGAAAGACTGAACGCTTCTCCAGAGAGGAAACACATCTGCTCGTGCGCGAGGTTAAAGCGCGCAAGCAGACCATCTAGGGGATAAGCCAGATTCCACCATATATTGTACACAACAATAATCTTTTACATTGTAATCCTTTTATTTTTCATATTTAAAATGTTTGTGTGCTACTGCGCGTCCCTGTGTGTGTAATAAGCAAAGTGTACACACGTTGGGGACCTGCCTATAGGCGCATATTAGACTAACGCGCTCTATATATTATATATTATACGCGCTCAAAAAATATTGTCTATTGACTTTAGACCAGATTTCAGTTGGTCAATGGCGCAGTCTATTTCAGTTGCCTCAAAATAGCAACATGGCAATGTGCCTGAACACACCTCGTTTTCAGACCAGCAGCCCATGGGCGCACAAATGGGTGCAAATGCATTTGCTATTTAAACAACATGGCGCAGGACGTGAAAATTATAACTGCGTCAGGCTGAAACAAGCAGAAAACACTTGCGTTACGCCTGGCGCCGCTTTGCACCGGGTGTAGGATAAGGCCCGATGTCTTCCACATTACCAGGGGAGCGGGAAGTTGTTTTCACAGGATTGTAAATGCAATACAATTTTTTGTTAATTTACATTTATTCATTTTCAGCATTTAGTAATTTATTTGTAATAAACATTTTAAGTGGGCTTACATTACAGGTATTTTTGAATAAGACAAGGTCAACTAAAAAGGTGGTAGAATGATATATTAACATTTGAGTCATTACTATTCAAAATCTTACAGAAACCCCAAAAGCTTACAATGAATGCTTTTCATACTGAATACTGAATACAATGAATACTGTTCCAAATAGTATGCCTAATTATTTCTGAATGATTTGGTAATACTTGAGTCATAACTAGCATGTTATCATGATCTTTACTTTATATATTGTGCATTATTCACATTAATTAGAACCTATAGTAGTTCTTAGTAGTCCTCTTTGGCTCTGGGAGGTATGAAAAATAGTAATTGTTGATTAGCTAATCATGAACTACCTCATTCAACTGAGCGCTATTACTATTATTCTAAAGTGTTACCGGAAATGCACCTGATCAAGACAATTACTAATTTTCTCTCCTTTCTTTTAATAAACAGGATCCATATTTTCAGTGCTCTCAACATTGGATAATGTGTATTAGAGATGATTAAATAATAATAACAATAACAATGTTCTTATCAAAAAATATATATCATTACTTTCCTTCTGCTATTGCCTTATAGCCAGATATAGCCAGATATTTAACAGAAACAAGAATACATGCAAGCATGCAATTTTAGGTCAGATTTTTTTTTTTTTTTTTTTTTTTTTTTTAAAGCACATGGAAAAAGAGACTTCATAATCTGTTCCAGGAAAACCAAACCACAGTCTGTGAGAGCTGGAACATTTAACTGTGGAGTCTTTCAAATACTTCTAGCTATTATTTGTTGTAATTTTCCTTGTTTTTTTGTTGGTCTAATTGCCTTTGAAGACTTTGTTGAAATCAGGAAAATAAAAAAAATAAAATAAAAAATGACCATTCAATAACCATTTGTTTCTGTTTTGAAAGTTTCTGTTTGAGTAAAATATGTAGTAAAGAAATGACCTTTTTATACATACTTTTACTTTACTTTTATATGTACTTTTATGTACATACTTTTTATGTCTGTAATTCATTATTAATATTTAAAAATGAGCAAAAATATTTTGTGCACTGTAACTAATCTGCAACTCCAAAAAAATCTGTTTAAAGTAAGAGCCAAGAACAAATGTATGATCTTACCCTAGAACTTGAAGTTTTGTCAGAGATATCGGTGCTTTGCTCTCCTTGTTTTGCAAAAGCGTTTCCTATACTCTTTTAAACAGCTGCAATGTTTTCTTTGTCAGATTCCTTTCTGACTCATGTCTTTCTGGTTATCCTCTTTACAGTAAACTGTTGACTGCACTGCTTTGTATAAAAGCTCTCATATACTCACCCACATTATTTGGAAATGAGTTGGTGGGGAAGTGGTTTGGAGCCACACCTTTGTGCTGCTCTTTAAAGGGGCAGGACGTTTGTGTAAACTCCCTAGTCTACACAAGGCTGATAATGCTCCCTTGATTGATAGTACTTTAAAAAATCTGCTAGACAATTTTAGCAACATTTTTGAAGTTGGACACATCATATGTAGAGTAGCCTATATGTCTCTCTCATGCATATTATATGTGCATAGGACCAGATTCTAGATCCACGTTACACTGTACATTAAAAATAAATGAGGTCAGAGGACACATGCTATCAATTACATGAGGTTTTTAATTCAGTTTAAAGGCCCACTGAAGTGCCTTGGAATGCAGCTTTGTATGATGCGTTGATGTAACTTCCACTGAAACAGGAAGCTAAGGCGGGACATATTGAATAGTTCCTCCCTAATTTCAAATAGTCAATAGCGTTTAGTTTGCCTCAAAGACTGCACCTACTTGGCCGTTTCTCAATACCAAGTACGCAAACTTCAGACTATTCTGTCTGGTTATTCTGCAAATGGAACAGTGGCTTTCTTGATCACGTCACTCAGCACGCTCTGGCTACTACAGTTATCTCTTTATGTATATCTTTATGTATATTTTAGGCAAGAATTAAACGAAATATGGTAAAAAAAAATAATACTCTGTCTCTTTTCGTCAACAATAAAACGAAATATGTTATAAAACACCACTCTGCACTTTTCCTTTAAAAAACTCCACACATTGCCACACAAATGTGGTTCAGGCAACGCGTACATTGATTATCTTCAATGCATATATTTATAACAACATGAAATATAAAGCACAACCCTGCTTCTTTTTTGTTTTCATTTTAAAAATATGAAACTTTATTGATCATTAAAACTGACATTTAACAAACAAAAATTGTTATACCTGTACATACAGTGAAGAGAATGTAGCCTATGATAAAATAAATATATATAAAATAAAATTACACAACCCTGTCTCTTTCTGTTAAATGTCAGTTTTAATTATCAATAATATTCAGTATAAAAGTAGCCTAAAAGGTATAAGAAGCTTTACAATGAGAAATAAAGCAAAGAATCCAAAATGACTTGCCATGGAACAAACTATAGATTAATGAGACCAAAGATCGACTTATACACAAGACAAATTATTTCTTATGTTTATCCACTAGACTAGCGACATCAGAGCCAGCGGCAAACATCAGAAGGACTAGCCGAAGAAAAGCTGTTCCAGTCGGGGTTAATGAGCGTTGAACACCCAGTGATCGCCTGGATCTCACAACTCCGAAAACGTCAGATACATTTTTCAAATAGGCGCTATCTTTATAAATAAACCACATATTTGAGCTTTAAACAACTACATTATCGCCTGAAACACTCTTAAATTTACATTTCGTGACACAATAACAGTAGTATTTTGATATTACGCGGGTTTTCTCCTCTGCTATTGACGCTTGCTGGTTGGTGCGAGATGCATTCTGGGATAGCCTACCTGGCTGTCTCAAGTCCGCACAAGTCACCTCTCGATGCATTCTCGGTAGAAGGAGCGGATCAAGAACACATCCGGGGATTTGAACTGGACCTGGCAAGATGTGAACTTTAAATTGGAACAGTACTTGGGCAGCGACTGATGACGTTTCACAAGTCCACAAGAACACAAGTAAGAACAAATATTGAGAAACGGCCCTTGTGTAACCCAGGTCACTAAATAAAATCCTGTTGATGTAAGGAAAATTAAAAAAAATGAATGAATGAAAATGAAATGAAATGTAAAACAGTATTTTATTTAATTAATACCTGTGAAGAGAAAATAAGAAAATACATAAATTAAAAAACATAAAACTCCTTTAGAAAAGTTATTTAATTTTATAAGATGAAGATTGATCCAATTAGATCAGTGGGAAGTTAGCCCCGCCTTAACGGGTAGAGCCAGGACACAGACGATGCAACACTCCTGCTTGAGAGAAAGAGAGCAGCTGGCACTATTTTAAAAAGAAGAGAGAAAAAAAAACTAACAGAGAGATTTTAAAATAATAGTGTGGATTCAATGTCATCAGTCTATGATTACGGGGAAAATACAGTCCTAAAGTTGAAGTTTTGCCTTTCTGAAAACTTCATAATTGAAAAAATCGAATTCTCTTGGTAACTAAAATTAATAAATTCTCTATTAGGTTGTTTGTGTGTACATTTTTGATAAATGGTGTAAGTGTTCAACTATTAAATGGTGATGTGTTATGGGAAAAAGCGCGAATGTGTTAAATAACCATGTTTCAGAGTTAAAAGTTACTTTGAGCTGTTAACAAAATATGATTTTAATGGTTTTGGCCATGTATTCGAGCTATGAGTTAATGGCCGACCATGACGCGCATGTGATAGGCCTACGGGCAGATGAGGCCTAATCGAATCATTCGAAAAATGCTCTTCGCACATCATTGTAAATTTAATGTACTGAAGTAAAAAATGTTGAATGTTGTTTATATGCAGATTAACTGCTCTAATGATGTATATTTTTGAAAGGAGTGTCTAATTGTATTTTTGGCCTTGTCTTTTGCAAGGTTGGGTCTTTTCATCATTTCCTGAGTTGGATGATGCAAATTTCCTGGACACTGGACAATTTCCGAAGAAGATTTTGTAAGTGTAACTGTTCCTGTTTCACATAGGAAAAACTATTGCGAGCAGGAACTGGCAAGCCATGGCCATATAAGAACAGAGCTTTGTGGATCAAGGAAGGAAAGGAGTGGTAGGATTGTGCTTTTCCTCCCTTTCTGAATGAACTGTGTTGCTCAGAACTCAATTGCGGATGAAGGATCTCGTGCAAGCAGCATTGAACTGGAACTGAGATTTAGTGAAATCCTAATTCATATTGAGACTGCTCTTGTGAGCAATAGATTTGATTTATTGTGATTTTATTTTCCCTACTATTATTTTCTACTTTCAAATTCTACTGTATTTTATTTTATTTAATTATTTGGTTTTATATATATGTAACCCTCTTCGTCTGTGTGCTCCCCCATAAGTCTCTGCGTTGTGTTTGGGTGATGGTTGAATGAGGAGGACACAAATATCGTGGTCGTCACAGTAATGAAGCTTTATTATGGGCTCTTTATCTGCATCAGCCACTTTTCACAAGGAAAATAGTTACCAATATCAAAAATAAAAATGCATACAAAATTATAAAACGAAACAATTTTAAACAGTTTTAGCTGCAGTTATATTAAACCTTAAATCACGGGGGTTCTCAAAGACTGGCAAAATAACTTTCCGCATATGACAATTAATGTTAAATGTCACATGCATCCAAATTCAATGAATAAAACCCAAAATACTCAGATACCACTTTTGGCAACTAGAAACAAAGATTTAAAACATGATCATGTAAGTTAGTCTGGTGCCAGCAGCTTCCACTCAGGAATTTTTACATGAAGCTAAGAATGTACAATAATAATAATAATAAAAAAATAAAAATAAAAATTTTTTTTTTAATCTGGATTCACGTTCTGCTAGGGCAAGACTCCCCTTACCTCAAATTCCCTTTCTCTCTTCTCTTGCACCAGACTCAGGTCAGCAAAAGTTTATCTATGTTTTTGCACCAAATATTAAGTACTCTTATTTATTCATTTATATTATGTAGCCTACATTTTAAATGTCTCAGTGTGAGTTGAGCTCATTCCCATAGCAGCAGAATAGGTCATAAGGATGTGAGTGTTCAGGGGAATTCTTTTCTGCTTTAAGATGTGAGCCTTTCCTTGGCTCTTAAATGCTTCCTGTACACATAGATATGACCCATTCATAGAATCCTATTCAGTAAAAATTCCAAACAATTGCCCTTTTTGGAAGATATGTTAGTTTTGGTCTGGATATTTACTGTATGATGCTGGAAGCTGGAAAAAGAAACATGGAGTTCAGAAAGTGAAAAAATACCACGTTGTTTTCTGCACCTACAATTCTCACTCAATGTTCCACATCTCTCTGCTTTCATTTTTGCGTCTGTCAGATTCGACTTTGAGATTTTTTTCTTCCAATTATGTATTTTACCCTACAAAAATCTAGTATTCAGATATCATTATCTCTGGCAGATAAGATTACAAGTTTACAAGATCTGATATTAGCAAAAATCTGACAAATATAAAAGCATATAAAATTTGTTTAAATATTTTTAAAGAAACACATATTTAAAATGAGAGGGAAACAGATTATTTCATTTTTACAAAAATAAAAATGAACATTCATCAATGCATACAGGTGAATACTCTAAAATACAAAAGAGTGTCCAGTATTTCTAGAAGAGAACAGTATGAAAATAATCTGCAGATTTTTGTTAAATTTCTGTTAAATTCATAAAATTTGTCTAAACCCCAGTGATGGGCAAGTTTAGGGGCAGGGTCAGGAGGAGGTCATTCATACGAATTGGGAAACTCGTAAAATATGTATGATTTAGCAAAAAAAAAGTGAGGTCGAATTAAATGGTATGAATTAGCCACCATTGGGTTGAGCAAAACACTGGAAACAGGAACTGAATACAGGAAGTGAAAGTAGTTTCACTTTTTTCACCCAGTTTGACACATCGGGGATGGCTTGCCAGGCCTGGGCCTTCGTGGCTAGGGTTTGAATATACATTAGGGCTTGGCCGCCTATCATACCTAATACCCTTGTGTTGTGTTTTGTGCACATGAGGAAGAGCCGCCTAGTGAAGGGGGACCGGTTACCCGGGTGTTGTGTGTTTGAAACATACTAATTTTGTGCTGCGGGTAGCGTTTAGCTGATTTTGAGTGATGACGGGTATCAGCCGCAGGGCGGGGCTAGGAGACCTGAGGCGCTGGTCTCGCTGGCTGAGGAGTGTTCTTGTGGGCTGCTCTTGTGGCGGCTTGAGGCAGAACTGGAGCATTTAGGCAGGAAGTGTCTCATAGCTTGAGAAGATTTCTGTGCCTCGGTAAATCTTTCAGAAAACCCTTTCACAGCCGGGCTGAAGAGACCGGTGCTGGAGATAGGAGGAACGCCGTTCTGTCCACCTCCTTGATGTCTGTGAGGTTTAGCCAGAGGAGGCACTCGAGCACGACAAGGTTAGCCATACCTCTGCCGATAGCCTGAGCGGTTGCCTTTGTAGTGCGCATTGCTAGATCAGTGGCGCTGCGCAGGTCACGGAACGCCTCAGGATTCGGGGCAGACTCGTCCATTGTCTGGAGAAGCTTGGCCTGACACACTTGTAACACCGCCATGGTGAGCAGAGCTGATGCAGCCTGACCGGGAGCAGAAAAAGCGCATCCAGCAACGGCTGAGGGGTTTCGGCAGGGCCTCGAGGGGTGCACCTTTCTAGATTTCCAGTGGCAGTGGGCGGGCAGAGATGGGCGGCGACTGCTTCCTCGAGCGGTGGCAGCTTCTCGTAACCTAATTTCGCTGTGTCGTCAACAGAGGAGAGCGTAGCGGAAGTGGAAGCGCTCGTGCGTGCTGAATATGGCGCGCACCATGACTTTATCTTAGACCTCTGGGAAGAAGGGTCCTGGTTTGCGGCGGGGGGGGGCCTGCTGACCCATCCAACCGACTCCTAGGCGGCTCCTCGGGCAAGGCCCATTCGAGACCGAGGTCTGAAATGGCCGCAGTGAGCATCTCAGTGTCTGAATTAGTCCTACTAGCACTAGCACTGGACTGTGAGAAGGCGGGGTCAACCGAGCCTGACCCATTCTTCCTCAGACGCAGCAATGGAGAGGCTGTCGTGTTCCTCGTCGATCCGACCGGGGGGGGGGGGACGCTGGTCTGCCTGAGTGAACAGGACTGGTGAAGACTGGGATGGAGAAAGCGAGGCTCGCTGGGACGTGGCCGGCTTGGGCTCGTTTATATCCATGTGCTCAGGCTGCTGGTGGCTGCGGCGCTTCTTCTTTTGCGGCTTAAGTAGTGCCGGGAAATGAAGATCCAGAAAAGCGGTGTCGCTGTCTCGAAAGAGAGCTAACCGCATCCGCAGCGTTGAGATGGGCAGGCTCTCGCAGTGAGAGCAGCGTGGGCGAGTCCCAGGCCCGTGGCACACTCCGTGTGCCTGTCATTCTCGTGTAGATGAGCTTTGCACGAAGAGCGAGGCATTTGAAACAACACTTGCAAAAATTTGCTCTTTCATAAAACCGAGTCTCGTAGCGTTGAACACAACAGTAGCAGTAAAAGTATATATAGCGTTTTCCGCTGGATGGCCACAAGGAGAGCAGTGACAGAAGAGAAGCGACTTCGATGTGAGTTGAAGGAGCTGTCCGCTGTTTGCAAGGCTCGCTCTAGCTGTCTGGCTTGTTTCCACAACGAAGGCTTCAGGGGAGTTAGAGACGTGAAGTGTCGCTGAAGGAGAGAAAATCTTCTATTTGGCCAAAAATGAGCGTTCTGTATAGGCTCCAAGTCACTTGATTGGTTCTTGCGTCAAGAGGCGCTCGGCCATAGGATGTGCAGTTGCCGCAGCACAGCCAATGGGCGAGCTAGACGCTCTGCTGTGTTCGCTGTGCAGCTGCACTGCGTTTTAAATTATTGGCTTCAATATTTCTTGAGGAAAGGAGTTTCCCCACTGCGTAATAGCTACTCAATACAAAGTGACCGTTCTCGACAGGGAACCAACAACTTACAACCAACCAGGGGTGCATTTCCCGAAAGCATCTTTAGCCAACTTTGGTCGCAAGTTCCGTCGTTATCATCATAGTTCAACGAGTCTGTGTTTCCTGAAAAAAATAGTTCCAATGAACATTCACAAACTGCATCGCAAAGTTCTGTGGTTGGAAAGAAGTGTAGTTTCATGTGGAGTCAATAAATCCTTATCTTAAGTCAAATAAGTAAGCTGACATTTAGTAAAATCTCCTTTATTTAGAATACATACAAATGTAATTTACGTCCTTAGTTTGTCAAGATATTTGAAGAGTAATTTTTGAAGAGCCTATGATTGAATCTGTAAAAGCAAAATAACTTAATTTTGAAATAGTTCTCAGATGCCTTGTCTATAATTTATAGCAAAACATCTAGCATTAATTAGATCTCAAACAGGTTCATTAAAATAAGTTATTACTCCACAATCTGCTATGGTAACAAACAAGGCAGGCAAACTAAGGGACACAGAAAGTGAACATAAAACAATGGCAAAGGACATTTCAACTTAAAAGTCCACACAAGAGAGGGGAACAACACTGGGATCAGGACAAGTTGTATGTCTCTGTGTTATTTTAAAACATTGTTTTTGGTAGTGTAACTGGAAGATATTAGCAAATATGGGATTGTTCATAATAGTGCTTGGTGATTATAGATTAGCAGTTTCAGCAGAGTTTACTGCACTCATTTTAGAAATAAACAAGCCACCTCCCCTGTTAATACACCCACAGATGGGCTGTTAAAAGTTGTCCCATATCTTACTGCAGTCTGAAAATATGTTCACTATTCGGCTATAAATGTTTACATCATTATCTTTGCAAGGGGAGTGGGTCTGAAACCTCAAGCAGTCTCCTTGAAATGGACAGAAACACCCACTGACCATAAAACCCAACAACATGGATACTCATAAAACCTACACATCAGATATCTAAGTTTCAAATATACAGAACAAACAGCTGGCTATCAACAAACAAAGCAGAGCATGGATGATTGAGCCACAGTACAGCCTTGATTAAGTAAAACAGCAAAGATGGGTCATTCAAACTAGAGCATTTACAAACTCTGTTACAGGTAAACTAGAATGCAAGTATGTAATAGTATGTAAATAATACATAGTATGTAAATAATATGCAGCATGATATTTCAGCCCACTTTTTTAGGTGACAATGTCCAGCACTGGAAGGGGAAGTTACATTGGTGATGCACATCCAGGTGAAATGAACATAGAAGAAAGGAGGGTGCTTATAGTCTGACAATAATCTAAGAAATAATCTAATATATGAACATGTCATGGATATATAGTACAGGGCCTATCTTGCTGAAAACAGAAGGTTTGTATTTATTGTATTTACTTTTGTATTTACTTCACAGGCATTCATAATGGTGCGTGTCCACAGGCACGGAGCAGAGCGAGCGTTTTCAGTATATTCCTATGGAAGTTGAGATTCTATAGGAATGAATTGAAAACACTCGTTCTTCTCTGCACCAGTGGATGCGCACCACTAGTGAATCAGCGGCAATTCTGCGATTTAAACCACCCACCCTCGGTGATACCGGTATGACATCACATCCCTATGCTCCACAGAATCCCAAAACGTTTGTGGCTTATTTATATGATTTTTAGCTAATTCAAGCCAATATTTATCATGCTTTTGGTTCAGTTGTGGTGTATGTCTTGGAGTTCTGGTATGCGTTTAGTACGCGCCTTACTGTGCAAGCTGAAACCTCAATGCCTTTTGCCACCAAGTGTTGCAGATTTGTGCTGTTGTGAGGGATTCTATTCAGAGGGTTGAATAATTATGATACTGCGAAAGTCAGATGCATTTTCTGTTGAATTTGGGGAAACCACTTGAAACATTTATTTTCTTGAACTATTTAAATTACTTTTAATTGATTTGTTCATTGCAAACAGCTGAAAGTCTGTAAATTTTGCCAATAAACCTGATTTGCAATGGGGTTTGAATGATTTGAATATTTTTTTTCAGACAACCTAAATGCTTTACATGAGAACATCTAAATTAACTGTTTTTATAGATATATCTCCTGACAAGTCGCATCAACACAAGTCATGATATTTATGGGTTAGATCAAGTAAGAATAGGGTTTTGAAATAACAATTGATTTTTTTTCCAGTGTACATTTTAGTGTGCTAACCGAGGATTTTTACTGTGCCACTCACCCCAGCATGCAGTTGTTTGCTCCTTTAAAAACAAAACAAAAAAAACATATCACCCCAATGAGAGGAAGCACCACTGATACTGAAGTACTTACAGAGCTAGAGATACTACAGGCATGACATTAATTTGTAAAAAACTGTGTAGAGTTCTGATAAGATTGGATGTTTTTTTTTTCTGCATGTGTTGTCCCTTTCTTATCACAGTTCCACTCATTTTATTTTCTCCTCTTCTTGAGCTTCTAGGCGAGCAATTCTTTGTTAGCATGTATGCAAGGGCTCTTCTTCGGTAGCACCTATAAAGGATAAATCATTTAATAACAAAGTGAATTTTAAATATTCTAGGCAGAAAGCTTAAACATCAGTGAGCTATCAAGACAGCAATGCTTAAGAGACAGACTAATGACAGTTTACGAGCATATGTAGATACACAGACAGACAGACAGACAGAAATTTAGATGATATATATTAAGGGTGTAACGGTACTTGTATTCTTCCTGAAACGTAAAAAGTAACCCCTACCAGTAAAAAGCACAGAAGAAGAGATGATCGCTCGATGGGTGTTTCTCAAACGGAAGGCTGCATCCTACAGTGACTGCGTCCTTCCTAGTTCAGTCCTTCTGAGGCTTGTAGGCTAGTGTCCTCCTCAGCAATTAAATGCTAGAATGAGACGGTCTAGTAAGAGCGCATGGCTACGTCACATGTGTACAGTGAATGACAGCCGTCTGTGGTCTCCCAGTGGCTTAGATTATTGGAAGTTTAGTGTTAGTGATTAATTTACAGCCAAACAAATTTTTCATGTTATTATTAACTCAGAAACGACTCGTTTTCCGTCAGTTTTATTTTCGTGAATTGGAATGTATGCAAAGGATTGTGGGTGATTTAAGGATACATCCGATGCTTCCTTCAAAACAGGCTGATTGAAGGACGTGAAATGAAGGCTGCCTTCCAAGGATCCTTCAAATTGAGATGACATTCAGTGACGTTTGATGACGTGGCAGCCGGGATATGCAGCCTTCGTAGGATATAGCCAGTTTGAGAAACACTCGAATGTTTACATGTCTCAACCAAGTCTTTCAACTGCGCAAAGATATCAATAAAACCGCTTGAGAATAATTCTCACGTAGCATTACATTTACCTCTATGTATTAGTGTCGACTGCAGGTTAGTTCGCTAGAGAAATGAACTCTAGAGAGAAGCACTATTCACTTTATTAGCCTATTCATTATAGTTACTTAACCTGTTAGTAATGTCTTGATTATTTAATGTGTTATAAACAAGTAATGACAGCCACCGTGTAAATGATTATATTTCAAAAATGAACAGGATATAATAAAGCAATAAGCCCCGTGAAGCCGTGACTTACAGTGAATTTTCAATAGCTAAGGGCCGTTGAGTGCCTAAAACCCCCTTAGCTGTTCTAAATTCACTGTAAAACACGGCTTCAAGGGGCTTATTGCTTTTATAAAACGGTTATACCATAAAAATATTAATTTTAATATTAATTTTATTCATAAAATAAACACCAGCAACAAAAAAATACAACGTTATAACACATTTATTCCTCCGCCAAGCAATGTAGTTATAAAGAGGTTGCCAAGCAACACATGCAGCAACAAAGAATCACAAAGGGCATTTGCCCAGTACTACTAATGTAATGCGGTAATGTTAGGGTTCTGTCACCTCTGTTTGGTTTATATCTGGTTTGGTGACAGAGCTCTGTGTTTGTGTTAGTCTGGTTTGTTGTGAGCACATGGCTTGTCTTGTATTCCTTGTGCCATGTGCTCTCTTGTCAATTGTCTGGCCCCTCCCATCTTGTTACCTGATAATTGATTAATTTGCCCCACCTGCCTTGTTCGTTACCTTCTTTTGTTTGCTTCCTATTTAGTCTCCCTGTGTTTGCAGTCCTGTGCTGGTTCGTTGTCTATGTTCCCTCATGTTTCTAGTCTGATGCCATCTGCCTGTCTTGTTTTCCCCCACGGGGAGTTTTGGTTTGTAGTTTTGTTTTGTTTTGTTTATTTAATAAAGATCCTTATCAGCACTTGAATCCTCACTTCACTTTTTTACCTTCTGTGACACTTTCTTTTTGGCGAGTCATCCTCTGGTCAGCCTTGAACTGCAAATGGGTTTGAAATTTACTGATGTGTGCTCTGTTACGGTAGATAATGTGTGAAGTGCAGTGACAGCATTGTCATATCGCAAGGCTCAAGCCTTAGTTAAAATTAGGGCATATCAGTAGCTTTCAACATGCCTTATAGAAAAACATTACTGATGTGCATCTTGAGACGAAACAATGGCACTGACATATTTTTAGATATGACAGTTCAAGTTGCTTTCAGTTAAAACAGCTCAAACGTGCATTTTAGAGGACTAGGCTTTAGCCTTGTATGTGAAACTGTGGGGTAAATGGGTTGCTGTGACAACTTGCCCTGGTCTCCCTTGCTCATTTTCAATATTTTTCTTCTACCACAAGAGGGCCCCAGTAGATAGTATTTCCTACTGGCATTCTGGCTCTATTATCTCACTTCACTGAGCTTATGCCTGTCTAGATTATGACCATTGTCACTGGTATATGATAAGGTTACATCACTATCACCATTAGTATGAGAGAGAGAGCCAAATTGTCATTCGGCCTGTAACTGATAAATGAGATCTGAGAAGGGAAGATGGGAGGAGGACATTTTGAGACAGTTAGGTGGATATTTTGGACAGTTGAAGGGAAAACAAGGAGACAAGCATTGAGATATTCAGAGCTTTTCGTATTTAGCCCTTTCAGAATGTCATGTCATTTTTTTGAATTATTGACTCACAAAATAAATAAATTTGTGAATATATATATATATATATATATATATATATAATTTTTGTTTGTAATATATATCATTTTAGTTTGTTGAATCGTTATAGCGAAGGGGTGACTTAAGACAGACGTTTGGATAAAAACAAACCTTTCTTCCACTGTACATGTCTCGGAGAACCGTAATATAACTGATGCTGGGTGAGAGTCTAATCTATGAGGTATGTTCACACAGCCACAGCTGGGACCACAAACCATTTCTGGTGTGCAGTGGGGGCACAGCAGTCTTATCTTTAACGGGTCCCTTGGAGGAACTTTCTGTTTAGACCTACAGACCTGGAATAACCTACTACCTCTCTACACCCCCCCCCCCCCCCCCAAAAAAAAAATTATTTTACTACAAAATAGATAAGATCACCTCTGACCCCCTTACATTCCCCTATGTGCCCTCTATGATAAATATAAAAATGCACTGTAATTCTATCAGAATTTAGATTACAGATTTATCTCTTATCAACATAAACAGACCCTCATGTCTTTTCAATTTCATTTGACAAATTGGTCTTATGGAAGCTTGCTATTTTTTCTTGTATTATCTGTATCAGTGGGCCACACAGATGAAGAAAAACAGGGATTAATAAATGCAAAAAAAGAAAAGAAAAATGTTAATACAATGCATAACATGTTTCTGCAGAAAATATTTCTTATTGAGTGTGTTCAGCATGGGAATCTGTGGATTTCTGTTTGAGAGAAATGTCGGTTTCACTTCATTTGGATGGTCTCTTTAACACATTCTGTTGGCTATAACTGACGCATATACACACTAACGCAATAAAGCACCTGCTGAAATTCTTATATTTAAATAACGTCTCGGTTACGGATGTAACCCTCGTTCCCTGAGTA
The DNA here is from genome assembly GCA_030578275.1 of Meda fulgida. NCBI lineage: Eukaryota > Metazoa > Chordata > Actinopteri > Cypriniformes > Leuciscidae > Meda > Meda fulgida. The sequence goes on along the minus strand of CM060621.1, from coordinate 23,926,184 downwards.
GGGAACGGAGACGTTACGTCGGATGACGACGAATGGGGTTTCGCTTAGAAAGCCTATCAACTTTGAGTATTACAAAACGAGCCAATGGCAAAGAAATGCCATGGGTCTGCGGAATTTGCATGACGTAACTCCGCCCCACCTCGTGGGTATAAAAGGAGGACGCCGGCAACATGCAGTTATGTTCCTTCGCTGAGGAGCCAAGACTGAGCTCAGGCGATCCCCGCGGTACAGCAGAAGTGGCAGGCTGACGTAACGTTTCTGTTCCCTACTCAGGGAACGAGGGTTACATCCGTAACCGAGACGTTCCCTTTCGTTGTCACTCTGCGTTACGTCGGATGACGACGAATGGGGTTACCAGTCTAATCATGCAACCTTCACAGCTGTCTTCCAGTGCCCTGCATAAATCTGAGATCCCTGTCGTGAGACTAGCACGGACGAAGGACTCCTATTTAACACAGGAATACAAAGGTACACTGGGAAGCATATCCCATAGTTTAGAGGAAATATGCAATTAACGCCAACCCAGAGGGGGTGGGGGAGTTGGGCATAGAAAATACATACATGACCCGAAGGATGCATATGGAGAACACTGGGGTGTCAAGCCGCAGGTGGAATATTTCAACCCCAGGGGTGGCAAGGTGGCTTGCCAAGGGAAAGACACATGCTCGGGTGGAGTGGGGAGTCACACCAAGGGGGCACGGTCGACCTTGCTGCTGGTATGCCAAAGCAATGGTGTCCACTATCCACTATCAAGAGCCTTTGCCCTTCAGCTTCCCAACATAACAGACAAAGAGCTGGTCTGAGGTCCTGAAACACTGCGTTCTGTCTACATAAGCGCGGAGAGTGCGTACTGGACAGAGCAGTGCCAGGGCTGGGTCTGCCTCCTCCGAGGGCAGCGCTTGCAGGTTCACCACCTGGTCCCGGAAGGGAGTGGTGGGAACCTTGGGCACATATCCAGGCCGGGGTCTCAGGATCACGTGAGAGTAAGCCGGCCCGAATTCCAGGCACGCTTCGTCAACGGAGAATGCTTGCAGGTCCCCTACCTTCTTGACAGAGGTCAGTTCAACCAGGAGCGCTGTCTTCATTGACAGGAGCTTAAGCTCCACTGATTGCAAAGGCTCAAATAGAGCACTCTGCAGGGCAGTTAGAATCACAGCGAGGTCCCAAGAGGGAACGAGAGGAGAGCGAGAAGGATTCAGTCTCCTCGCTCCTCTCAGGAACCTGACGACCAGGTCGTGCTTCCCTAAGGACTTAAGGTCATGGTGTGCGGCGATAGCGGCAACATAAACTTTGAGGGTGGAGGGAGACAGCCTACGCTCCAACCCATCTTGAAGGAAAGCACGAGACTGACCGAACACCTCCGGGGGTCTTCTCGGCGAGAAGATCACCAGCTGACGAAGAGGTTCCACTTCAACGCATAGGCGTGTCTCGTGGACGACTCTCTAGCGGAAGTGATGGTAGCCACCACCGCTGGTGGTAGGGTACTCAAACCTGCCTCGTCCCGTCCAGGAGCCACACGTGGAGGTTCCAAAGATCGGGACAAGGGTGCCACAGGGTGCCCCGTCACTGAGAAAGAGGTCCTTCCTCAGAGGGATTGGCCAAGGAGGTGCTGTCGCGAGGAGCACCAGTTCGGAGAACCAGGTCCGGGTGGGCCAGTACGGCGCAACCAGAAGGACCTGCTCCTCGTCCTCCTTGACCTTGCGCAAGACCTGCGCTAGAAGGCTCACTGGGGGAAATCCATACTTGCTGCCCCGCGGCCAGCTGTGCGCCATTGCATCCGTGCCGAGCGTACTCTCAGTCAGGGAAAAATACAGGTCGCAGTGGGTTGAGTCGTGAGAGGCAAACAGATCTATCTGTGTGTCCCCGAACTGGTCCCAAATCAGCTGAACCGACTGGGGATGGAGTCGCCATTCTCCAGGGAGGGGCTGAAGCCGTGACAGCTCGTCGGTTGCACAGTTCAGGACTCCGGGAATATAAATGGCTCGAAGCGACCTCAGATGCTTCTGAATCCATAAGAGGAGGTGGCGGGCGAGTTGCGACATACGGCAGGAGCGTAGACCACCTTGATGGTTGATGTACGCTACAGTGGCGGTATTGTCTGACCGGACTAGTATGTGTTGACCCCTGAGCAACGCCCGAAAGCGGTGCAGGGCAAGGCGTACTGCCAGCAACTCGAGGCAATTGACATGCCATAGGCGCTAGGGTCCTGTCCAGGAGCCCGCGGCAGCATGTCCATTGCACATGGCACCCCACGGCGTCTGTTGAGACAACAACATGCCGGCAAGCTTGTTCCAGGGGGACACCCGCCCTGAGAAAACTGAGGTTCGACCACGGGGTGAAGGTCTGACGACAGGTCGGAGTAACTGGTACTCGGAGCGTGCCTTGTTGCCATGCCCACCTCGGGACTCGGTCACGAAGCCAAAGCTGAAGCGGTCTCATATGAAGCAATCCGAGTGGCGTTACCGCGGCTCCAGATGCTATATGCCCCAGGAGCCTCTGAAAATGTTTCAGTGGAACTGCACTCTTGCCCTGGAATTGTCTCAGACAAGTCAGCAGTGACTGCGCGCGCTCGCTCGTAAGCTGCGCGGACATGGCGACAGAGTCGATGTCCATGCCGAGAAAAGAGATCCTCTGCATGGGGCAAAGTTTGCTCTTCTCCCAGTTGACCCGAAGGCCCAGGCGAGCTAGGTGCCGGAGCACAAGGTCCCTGTGTTCGCAAACCTGGTCTCAAGAGTGAGCTAGGATAAGCCAGTCGTCGAGATAGTTCAGGACGCGAACCCCGTGAACCCGAAGGGGAACAAGGGCTGCCTCGACAACCTTCGTGAAGACGCGAGGTGACAGGGCTAGCCCGAAAGGGAGAACTGTGTACTGGTATGCCTGCCCCTCGAAAGCAAACCAGAGGAACGGTCTGTGTCGAGGAATAATGGAGACATGAAAGTAGACCTTCAGGTCGATCGCTGCAAACCAATCCTGGGGCCGTACACATTCGAAAATGCGTTTGGCGGTGAGCATCTTGAACGGCATCCTGTGAAGGGAGCGGTTCAGCACGCGCAAGTCCAGGATCGGTCGTAACCCACCGGTTTTCTTGGGGACAATGAAGTAGGGGCTGTAGAAGCCGGACCTCATCTCGGCTGGAGGGACAGTCTCGATTGCACCCTTCGCCAGCAGGGTGACAATCTCTGCTCTCATGATGTGGGCATTGCCACCGACCAAAGTGGAGCTGACTCCCCTGTAACGGGGAGGAGAGCGCGTGAAATGAATCGCATAGCCGAGCCTGATGGTTCAGGCAACCCAGCGGGACAGACGGGGAAGCTGTAACTCGCCCAGACGTGGACGGCATAGCGGCCCGGTGTGGGGGCACAGTTGACAACCGCGCCCTGGCAGAGGGGGCCAGGGAAGGACCAGGAAGGTCATCCCGCGGGGGCCTGCTCTGCCAGGGGTCTGGCCACAGAGGGGGACAAGGGCGAAGCGGTCCGTGGACGGCACGCCGTGTCAACCGACTCTGGGACAGAGGGGGACGAGGAGAGCACGGCTTGGGCGCGGCGCTCTGTGTCATCCGAAGACTCTGTGAGCTCAGGGAAGAGGGCATCGTTTCTTTCTTTAACCACTTTAGGGTGCTGCCCACCCGTGGGTGAGCAGCGGGGAGCGGAGAACAAAAGATTCTCCCCCGGCCCTCCACCGGGGGAAGGAGTGGTCCTGCTACCATCTTCTGAAAAACGACTATCATCCCTGAGCAGCCCGTCTCAGGAGCGCCGCTTGGCCCGGCGCTTGGCGGGCTGTGGGGCTGGAGAGGGCTGTGCCGCCTTCTTACGACTTCCTCCAAGACTGGGCCTGGGTGGAGGCAGCTGCTTCGGCCGAGCGCGAAGGGCAGGAGCCGTAGGAGGGCGCCCTCGGCGTTTAACAGGCTGAGGCGTCTGCCCGATCGACGTGGAGGCAGCAGCGGGTAGGCGGGGCAGAATGTGCTTGATGGCCTCGGTCTGTTTCTGCGCAGTCGAGAACTGTTGGGCAAAGTCCTCGACTGCTCCGCCGAAGTGGCCAGCCTGGGACAGGGGTGCATCAAGCAGAAGAGTCCGCTCGGTATCCCGAATGTCGGCCAGGTTCAGTCACAGATGTCTCTCCTGGACCACCGAAGTGGACATCACCAAACCCAGGGAGCGCGCGGTCACCTTCGTCACCCGGAGGGCAAGGTTGGTTGCGGCGCGCAGCTCATCGAAGAGCCCTGGGTCTGTCCTGCCCTCGTGCATGTCTCTGAGCATCTGGGCCTGGTAGACCTGCAGAGTAGCCATAGCATGCAGTGAAGCAGCTGCCTGTCCCGCCGCCTCTGTAAGACTTCGCCACCAGGGTAGACGAAAATCTACAGGCTTTGGATGGGTGCTTAGGCTCACCACGAGAAGAAGCACTCTGAGGACACAGTTGCATCGCAACAGAGCGTTCAACCGGGGGAAGCCCAGTGTACCCACAGACAGCAGCCCCATCGAGGGGAGGAAAGGCGGATGAGACCAACGAGCGGTCCGAGAAGACAAGGGGGTCTTCCAGGACTTCGAGATCTCATCTTGCACATCCGGGAAGAAAGGAATTGGGGTTTGCCGTGGACGAGGGTCGGCGGCCTTACCCAAAAACCAATCATCCAGCCGCGAGAGCTCAGGACAGGGTGGAGGCCTCCACTCTAGTCCGATGCTCGTGGCTGCCCGGGAAAGCATGGCCGTCATCTCCAGATCAGACTCAGGCACAGCCGTATGCACTCCGGAAGGTGGCAGCTGTGCTGAGCCCTCACTTCCAGAAGACTCAAACCCACCTTGTGATGCTGCTACAGACATAGCATCATCCTCTGCAGCTTCAACCGAAACACGCGGGCCACCCGAAGGTAGACCCACGGGAATCGGCAGTTCACTAGCGGGCACTGTCACTGAAGAGGGGGGCTGGGGTCGAGGACACAGAGTCTTTTTCCAGACCGCCACCCTCAGGTCACCCTGGGCACCAGCCGAAGTAGCACCCCGCGAGGGAGCACTAGATCGGGGTGTGGATGAGGGGTGCCGCGTGCAAGCTCTTTTATGAGAGAAACACTCTAAGTGTTGAAGCGCCCGGGGAGACACGCACTCTCTGGCAAACTACTGCACAGATAAGCAGGAAGCGCGCGCTCGCTGGAGATCGCCGTCACACCAACACCAGAGGAAGTCGTTCGTGAAGATGACAATTCAGAGATGGCTTGTGGAGAGAAGAATAAACTTGGCTCCGAAGCGAAAACATAACTGTATGTTGCCGGCGTCCTCTTTTTATACCCACAAGGTGGGGTGGAGTTACGTCATGCAAATTCTGCAGACCCATGGCATTTCTTTGCCATTGGCTCGTTTTGTAATACTCGAAGTTGATAGGCTTTCTAAGCGAAACCCCATTCGTCGTCATCCGACGTAACTCGGAGTGTCAACGTAAGGGAACAGGGTATTACGTAGCTATAGTAGATTACATAAATGTGTCATTGGCTTTCTTTCAATTTCCTACCGTCACATTTATATTACCGTTTTAAATGCAGTATCAATTTGTTTGATCTCAGACTTAGTGTGTTTTTGTACTTTTCTCCCCCTACACAAGCACATAGGAACAGATGGTTTGAATTGTGTACCCACCTGCTATTTGGCAAGAACATAAGCGGCACATAGGCTTAACGTTATCAACAGTCTGCAAGGCCATCACCAAAATCAATCTCCCAAATGCTATTTGCTTTATTATACTATTCCAGATTCACATTAAATTGGACTATTACGCAGTCCATTTCATTTACTCTAGATGGGAAGAAACAGAATCAAATTCAGTTGTGATAGATGGTGCCATATTTGGTTATTTATATAGTTGTAAAATGATCATAACTGCTGTCCAAATGTTTCTGTTCATAAAAAGCTTCAGTTTTAATCAATCAAATGAATGACGGAACAGAAAACCACTCCCAGCTTGGCCAAAACGTGTCAGAGCAAGTTGAGAGAAACATGAGAAAATCAGCGCTTAAGCTGAAGTCCCTGAGAAGCACTGTAGGTCTCAGAGTTTTTCCTCAGTTCAGACTATAATTGCCTGGTGCACAATAATGCACCTGAAACATGGCCAAAACACATTTATAACACCAACAGTCACATACTGTATTTCAGCCAAAGAAATAGAAACCCAGACTCTATTTTACCAGAAACAATTCCGCAAAGAGCATTCTGAGGGATCCCTGAGAGGTAAGAGGTCTGAATGTGGAATATTAAAACATTTTGCAAACAAGAATATAACTTGTGATTAACGCTCATTCTCAGTAGTTAAGAATTTGTAGATGCAATGTGCCCCTTCATAGCAAATGAATGACAAAAAAAATACTTTTAAAATAAAACTATAAAAACAATAAAATTCTCACCTGGGGTGGGCTTGCTTGTTTGCTTTTTAACCCCTTCAGACAACAAAAAAAGTTTTATTTTTGCCTTTTGTAAAGGCCCTTTCACACCAAAAGTGAAATGAATAAGCTGTAGGCCAGGGGTGTCCACTCCTGCTCTTGGAAGGCTTGCTCCTGACCTGCAAAGTTTATCTCCAACAGCAAATAAACACACCGGAACTAGCTAATCAAGGTCTTACTACAATATAAACTGTCATGAAAGTTAGAGCAAAACTCTGCAGGACAGGGCCCTCCAGGACCAAGTTTGGACACCCCAGTCGTAGGCAAATTCATGCTTGCATAGTGGGTGCAACTCATACAAACCTTTCAAGCTGAGCTGCCATGCTGGATTGGAGACTGTGAAGCTTTGGGGGTGTTGATGGACTCGAACTTCTCCATATGTGTTTTGATCATCGTTCTAAAATACGATCCGGACGCAGTCTTTGACAAAAAAGTGATTTTCTCAGCTTTTTAAAATGTTGATTTTTAAATGAAACTTACATTCAAGTAAAAAAAAAAGATGTTAGAGTACATTTAAAGCTATATTTCACGTATATAAAAATAATACCTAAATAGGAACATATACTTATACACTTTATGTATACTTAAATTGCAGAAATAATATATAAATAGTAAACCACCTAGTGTTATGTTCACTTACAAGTATATTTGCAGCATAAAACTACTAGTAAGAGTATACTTCAAAGTGTACATTCATAAACTAAAAAATGTGCTACAAGTGTTAACATAGTAGTATCCACTTCACTTGAAGTGCAGATACAGTTGAAATGAGAAATGTAGTTGTTGTCACGGTTCATGAATTCACTGTTTCCTTCTTGTCTTGTGTCTTTGTTGTTATACGTGTGTGAGTAGGGGGCGTGACCAACCCATCATCACTGATCAGCGCGCAGCTGGTTTCACTTTCATCACCAGCTGCTCACTGTTTTGTCTTCTCCTTTGTCAGATCGTTGTTTGGTGTGTGTGTGTGTGTGTGTGTGTGTGTGTGTGTGTGTGTGTGTGTGTGTGTGTGTGATCCTGGTAAGACTTAGATGGTCAACACACACCCATGACCACCGTGCACTGTTGGACTCGGGAGCCGAAGTAATTTTATGGACTATTCGTTTGCACTCAAGTTTCTTGTGAAGTTCAACCCCTCACACACAAGATCTCAGTTCGTGCGCTCAACGGTCAAGATCTCCCCACCATCGAATTCACTACTGTAATCATCACTCTCACCACGTCTGGCAATCACACTGAAAGACTTTCATTCTGCATCATGGACTCCCCCCTTGCATCCATTGTTCTCGGTCACCCGTGGCTCATACAACACAACCCCCGTGTGGACTGGCAGCCAGTGTACTGTCGTATCATGGAGCAGTCAATGTCATGAGTCTTGTCTTTTGTCTGCCTGTTCGTCTGTTTCTGTTCCTATGTTTCAGGAGGAGACAGTGGATTTGTCAAACGTGCCCGCAGAGTACCTCGACCTGAAGGAAGTGTTCAGTAAGTCTCGTGCTGCTTCTCTTCCTCCGCATCGTCCCTATGACTGTGCCATAGATTTACTGCCAGGTAAGTCTCCGCCTCAGGGCAAGTTATATTCGGTTTCTGCTCCAGAAAGGGAGGCTATGGAGAAATATATTTCTGATTCTCTAGCAACCGGGTTCATCCGCCCTTCTTCTCCAGCGGGGGCGGGGTTCTTTTTTGTGGGGAAGAAGGACGGGTCTCTGCGACCTTGTATTGATTACCGAGGGTTGAACAGCATCACGGTAAAGAATACTTATCCTTTGCCATTGATGTCTTCAGCCTTCGAGAGGTTGCAGGGAGCGTCGGCCTTCACAAAATTGGATTTACGTAATGCTTATCATTTGGTCCGCATCAGGAAGGGGGATGAGTGGAAGACCGCTTTTAATACCCCCGGGGGTCACTTTGAATATTCGGTAATGCACTTTGGATTATCGAACTCCCCAGCGGTCTTCCAGGCACTCGTCAATGACGTGCTGCGAGATATGGTCGATCAGTTCATATATGTCTACCTGGATGATATATTGATTTCTCTTCTTCTTTCTCCCTTCTTCTCTCCAGGAACATGTGCAGCACGTCCGACGAGTGCTTCAGAGGTTGCTAGAGAATGGGCTTTTTGTCAAGGCGGAGAAATGCGCGTTCCATGCACAGTCTGTTCCTTTCCTAGGGTACATTGTTTCGTCTTAGGGAGTACGTATGGATCCTGACAAGGTTAAGGCTGTGGTGGAGTGGCCAAGTCCAGATTCCCGTAAGGCCCTACAGAGGTTTCTGGGGTTTGCCAACTTCTACCGGCGTTTTATTCGCAATTTCAGCCAACTAGCCACACCTCTGACTGCCTTGACCTTCCCCAGAACTCCGTTCAGGTGGTCAGACGCAGCCAAGGCTACGTTTGCCAAACTCAAAGGCCGGTTTGTTTCAGCCCCCATCCTGGTTAGCCCTGACTCTTCACGGCAGTTCGTGGTGGAGGTCGATGCGTCAGAGGTGGGGGTAGGTGCAGTGTTATCCCAACGTTCTCCCATAGACAACGGGATGCACCCGTGCGGGTTTTTGTTCCATCGTTTATCTCCTGCTGAACGTAATTATGATATTGGTAACAGAGTTGTTGGCAGTCAAGCTAGCATTGGAGGAGTGGCGTCACTGGTTAGAGGGGTCAGGGGTACCTTTCATTGTCTGGACCGATCACAAGAATCTGGAATATATTAGAACTGCCAAAAGGTTGAACTCTAGGCAGGCTCGGTGGGCACTTTTTTTCAGTCGCTTTGATTTTTCTCTCTCGTACCGCCCGGGTTCCAAAAATGTAAAACCCGACTCTTTGTCGCGCATTTTTGATCGTTCCGAACGCCCGTCTACTCCCGAGTGCATTTCACTTGAGACTCTGGGCTTGGGAGACTCTACTCCAAGTGGGGGCACGCACCAAGGCCAAAGCCGATCGCCACCGGCGTAGGCCTCCCGAATACGTCGTTGGTTCCAAAGTGTGGCTTTCATCTAAGAACATTCCTCTCCGGTCCGTTTCGAATAAGCTTGCTCCCAAATTTATTGGCCCGTTCGCTGTCACCAAGATCGTTAGTCCGGTGGCAGTCCGCCTTAACCTTCCTCCTGCGTACAGGAGAATTCATCCCGTGTTCCATGTGTCCAAAGTCAAACCCTTGTTTTATTCTCGCATTAATCCGCCAGCCCCGGTTCCCCCACCGCCGCGACTCGTAGATGGGGAACCATCATATTCGGTCAATCGTATTCTGGACTCAAGACGGAGGGGACGCGGAGTTCAGTACTTGGTGGACTGGGAAGGTTACGGACCGGAGGAGAGAAGTTGGGTACCTGCTAGGGACATCCTGGATCACTCCCTTATTGATGATTACAATCGCCAGGTAAGGGAGTCTGGGAACGCCAGGAGGCGTTCCTAGGAGGGGGGGTACTGTCACGGTTCATGAGTTCACTGTTTCCTTCTTGTCTTGTGTCTTTGTTGTTATACGTGTGTGAGTAGGGGGCGTGACCAACCCATCATCGCAGATCAGCGCGCAACTGGTTTCACTTTCATCACCAGCTGCAGCTCATCCACTTTACCCTTCTTATACTCACTGTTTTTTTCTTCTCCTTTGTCAGATCGTTGTTTGGTGTTGTCGTGTGTGTGTTCCTGATCCCGGTTGGTGTCCAGTTCTTGTGCTTTGTTCCTGTCCTTGGTTTCCGGTCGTGTCTTCGCCTCCGTGCTCTGGATTACTCACCACCTTCATCATCATCACCTCTTCTCATCATTCCACCTGCACTCTGTTGGCCATCCACGTCCCTGTGTCACTCCCTGTGTCCAGCCACCATCAGTCGAGACATTTATTAATAAAGAAGAGTTTTACTTGCATATTGCTTCCTTGCCATTATTGCCGTGACAGTTGTGAACTAGTTGTGCACTGCACTTAAAGTTTATACTGTTACACACTTTCAACGTATACTTTAAAAAGGGGGGCCAATTTAGTCCCAAGCAGTATCGAAATAGTACACTTACAAGTTTACTACTAGTATATTGTTATTAGTATATATATGTACTTAAACTTTACTAAAGTATACTTTATAAAATTAACTTGAAGTCTACTACTTTTTCGTAAGGGTATATGCTGAATATATAAAACAGAAGCAAAAAACACACGGATGACCTACTACTTCTGGTGCAATTCTGAAGTGTGAATCCAATTGACACTTTACTATCCCATGAGACCACTGGTGAGGATTTGTGAATGACAGTTTAGCGATGCAACTGACACTGGTAGGTCACATGACAAATATGACGAATGTAGTATGGATTACATTCATACTACACATAACATACTATTTTAATGGTCGCAAATTACTTATTCAAAAAAATACCTACTCAAGAGAGTATGCAATTTTGGATGTAACCTCCATTCGTTTTGTTGCACTGAAAAAATATAGTAGTCATCTTGGACTTACTACCTAGTGGTGTAGGTTTAGTAATATTATTCTTTGTTAATGCTCTGAGCTGTCTCTGTAGTGTCTGATCTAAAGAGCTAGAACAGAAAATAGGTGTGATGAGATCCATCAGCATGGCATGCGACTTTATTCACTTGGTCAAGGGAACTGACATATACTGGCCCACTGTAACCCCATGCTTTTCTAACAGTGTTAGAAGGTACCACAGAGATGGAGATGAGAGCTAGAGCTAAACAAAGAGGATAGTGGGATGGTTTAAAAAGACCCAGTAGGATGTGTTGCCAGGGGAACAGACTGCCTTGAGTTGCACTGAGTAAGATAAGGCAATGCAACATCGGGGCAAGACTAAGTCCTTGGCCTCCGTTGATGTTTGGCTGATTGTGTTGAGGAGGCCAGCTGAATTCTAATTGAAGAGCAAAATGCAACAGGAATAAACAACAACCCGGACAGTACATTTTATTTTATTTCCTTGTTCTTTTGCCTTAGCTCTGAACACTTTAGGACTCAACTATAATTTTTAATACAGTAATGTTATATTATATATTTAATTATACATGCATTTAATATGTATGCATTGTACACAACACAATGCAAAACTTTTTAATTTTACATTATATTTATGATAATTATTCACATGTATTTACAAATAATAGCCTTGCCAATACATTTTTTTTTTGTTATGCAAAGAGTGATAGGAAGCACATCCAATCCATTGTAATTGGAAAATGCTGTCATAGGTCTTTTTGTGCTCAGCTGCTTATTTCCAGAATGCTTAGCCTAGTTATAGATCTGTGCAGGTGCTTAATTTTTCACTGCTCTTTTGGGAGAACAAACAAACACAGAAGCGTGTGCTCCCACATTACTCATGCTAATTGCTTTACATAAATCACTGTGGGGAAACTGACAGTAATCAACAAAAGACAAAATATGTGCTTTGGCGACCCAGCTTTCCTTTCCCCATTTTCTACAGTTTTATGCCTCATTTCTGTGCCCTCTACTCAGCTAAAGTCTTGAAGGAGCATTTTTTCCTCTTTTAAGTCATGAATTTCCATGATTTCTTGCACTAGGAAATAAGAAGTAAAGGGCAAAGGCTGCCAAGACCATTGCCATGAACGTAATTACTGAGAGGGAGATCAAGAGGCCAAACCTCTGCCCTTTAACCACCTTCAAAGTGAACCACACACGTACTTATATAAACAGAGATAGAGAGAGAGAAGAGAGAGAGAGAGAGAGAGAGAGAGAGAGAGAGAGAGAGAGAGAATTTAAAATTTACATTCATCTTTATTGTTACAGTTAATTTACATAAACAAAAAAAACAACAATTCACACTTTTTTAAATCAAAGATAATTCGTTTTCATTCAGTGTGCATAATACTATAAACTTTGGCTTAGACTCCACCAACTAGTTTGCACTCCACTCTCAACGAGAAGCTTCAAGCCCCCAAAACATAAGAGAGAGAGACAGAGAGAAAAAGAGATGCTGCACCTGAAATGAAAATCACACAGCTTCAGTGACCCCATCATCTGTGGAATTTGCACATGCAATATCTCTTTGGTCAGGTCTCTGCCCTATAAATACAGATAATGACTCTCATGGAATTTCTTTGCACACCTGAAATTAAGGGCAAACAAAAAAACTCTATTTTTTTTCTGTACACGAAATCACCCAGTTGGACTAACCATCCAAGCGATTGGAAAACCTTAATATTTTTATTAGCACATCCTATTATATCTTTATATAAATTCATACATTAACTGCCACAGCCATGGCTCTATTATATCTTTATATCAATTCATACATTAACTGCCACAGCCATGGCTCTCAAGTGGTGCCACAGCACAGTTTTAATTTAGCTAAATTATCATTCTCGTGCATAAACACACATTAATTGTGTTCGAATATGTATGCAAAGATGTCAGCATGGTGCTCTGTGGGATTGACATCATTTGCAAAAGTCAGCAGTGGGCTGAGGTTCATTTGAGATCATGAACTCCGTATCAACTCACCTATAGCCTACACATATTTCTGGCATGGAGAAATGTATAATTGAATCAGAGCTGCATGGTTAAAGTCCAGTGTCAATGGCATGTAAAATACTTCATAATGGCTTGCCCTTTTGCCCTATTTGAGTTCAGATGAGAGAGCAATAAAGTGTTTATTCTGAAGCTACTCAGGTACTTTAAAGGGAATTTATTTCGTATTTAAATTTGATGAATGTAGTATAACAAAATGCAAATAAATTGCAAATCAATGACATCTGGCATACTTCACCCCCTTTTGATGTTCAGCTGATGAAAAGAATTAGCAGACATCACAGGAGGCGTCTCAGATCGAGATGCCAGCATGCAGACAGAGTTTATGTCAGACTTTTTGATCATACAATGCAGTATATATACATGAATGGGTTGTCAATTAGCCTAAATCAAAGACTTCTTTTGAATATTTGTGAACAGAACTTTACCTAAAACATAAGAAAGGATTTGTATTGTATTTAGTTGCAGCAGATTTTAGAAGAACTCCAATGTCTTGAAAAATTTCAACACCATCCACATTTCTAATCCAACAATGTAACACAAACAAAAAGAAAGTGTGTGCATATTTGGGTTAGATTATTAAAACATGCTGGACATTGATAGTTTTCAAAATTATGATATTTATTTCTCATCATATGTCTTATCTCCCCCATACCCCAGAGGAGGGCTCATCAAAATACAAGGAATGCAAAAATAATTGTATGCTCAGAGCACTTCATCACTCTACACACAAGACTGCACAAATATATATGCACAAATATATGGCAGTGGATTCATTGGTTTATATACTTGTAATATGTGCGTTTTTTAAACAATGTGTTATGCTTTGAGTTTTTAAGACAGTTGGTTACACTTAATTCAATGGCTTACTTTAGACATTCTACTTAGGTGTTGGGTTCAGGTTAGTAGAATAAGAATACATGTAGATGCAAAGTTGCCTATAGGCAGTAAAATGTATGTTAAGGGAGCATCAAAATAAAGTGTTAGCAGATATTAAGCAGAAAGTCTTTCAAAATCTTCATAATGAACCTCTTATTGATCTGTCACAAATTCTGGGAGTAACCAAAAGGGAGGTCTAGGGGTTGGCTGTATAGGGATGAATGATGACAAGGAATGGCACAGTAGTGTGCAAAAAAAGGGTAGCTGTCCACCCCACTTATGCACTTGACATGATTTGTGAGTCAGTTGCAAAAACCCTGTGCAGCTCACATGAAAAAACCCTGAACAGGTGTTGTAAAAGCAACCCTCAGTTGGGGATTGGATTTCTGAACAAAAACATTTGTGACTTGAACATTTCCAAGCATTAATCTATACGAATAATAATTGGTCCACATACTTTCCTTTTTTGAGCTGCTATCCAACTGTTGTAAGTATTTGCACTGTAAAATCTTCTAACATGAACTTGGCGAAGCCATGTCTCATGAGGTCTTTCAACTGTTTCAATTATTCACATTCTATTTAGTAGTGATGGAAAGACATTTTTTGATGTCACTGTTACAAGAATAATCTGCTTGTATAACAAGCGATGACAAGGACAACAGATGGCACACACAATGCTTAAATATCTTGTCAGATATTTACAGGCTTAATTGAAGCAGGTTTGATGTGATGCAAGGATGCCAGTGAAAAAAAAAATGATTTTGAAATAAGCAGATAGCGGTGTGAAATGTTTATTAAGCTGGCTGAAGATAAGAGCACAAGTCTTACATTAAAGGTACAAATATGACTTCCTTTGGGTGTGGTTGCATGGATGTAAGTTGTATATTAGCCAAAATCTTGTATCTCATGTCTGTGGATAATCTATAAGTAAAGGATAATGTACAATTAGCCAGTCTGTGATGATGAACCAGGTTAATAACATCATCACTAGAGTGCTAGCCTAGAGCTATTTTTAATTTACTTGGAGTGCTGATTGCAGGAATAGTTAGTATGTACAGTATGTTGACAATGGATATGTAGATGGACAATTCCAACATTAAGTGTTCAATGTGTTAATGTCTTGACTGAAGATATAGACATTGTTTAAGTTATTTCTTTGTTGTATACATTTGCACATTATAGTACATGTTAGATCCTACATGTGTGAGCCAGTGTTTTGGAAATGGGTTCTGGTAGTGCGCAGACACCAGAGAGCCAGACAGTACTAAGTTGGAGAAAGACATGAGTGCTATGAGGTGTTAAATGTTTGTGGTTGTATGTTATTCATGTTTGTGTTATTCAATGGTTCGTCCCACTAGTGTTTGGCGGGAAAATTGTGTATTTAAACCACTGTCTGAGCAGGTTTGGGAGGAAGGTTGCATCCTGTGTATACTGTGCAAACGCTTAAACATGTTTGAGGTGAGACATGCTGATATTTATGTGGATGTGCCACTAGGAATTGTTTAGTGCCAGTTTGTGCTGTTCACAGCATTTTTTTCTTTTGTTCTTAGCACCAGTATGTGTTGTATTAAGTTTTATTTAATTTTGTTTCTTTGTTTTTTTTTTGCATTTCATGTGGACTGCACCTTGTGAACTGTCACTTCTAAAATAAACCACAACTGGCATCTTGAAAACCACTCCATTGTACTAAGCTTTCCTAAACTTCTCCCAGGCCTTTCAACAACACACAACATGACACATGGTGGCAGCGGTGCTTCCAGGCCAATAGGAGGCTAGTACAGGTGGAGGCTGCAGGTTTTGTTGAGCAACAAAACCTTTTTCGAGTTGGGTGGCAGGAGAAACTGTTTATTTTTAAACAAAAATGCCGCCAAAGAAGCAAGATGCAGCAAAGGCAAGGGATGAGTCTAAAGTTCCTGATGAGGCCAAATCAACATGCACAATTCCAGACCAAGGTAAGGTTGTAGCTGGGAGTACAAAGGACCAGCTTATGGATATGCTGCAAACGTTTTTGCGTAAGCAACATCAAAGAGAGGATCGCTTGGAGAGGCCCAGTGCCAAGAGCATAAATGGCTGGTGCTTCACCATCAGTTTACACAGCTGCAGTCGGAAGTTCATAAAGACCAACAGCAACGAAAGTCGTTGGCAGCAACTACATCAGTAGGTACAGCTGTGCATCGGTCTTCAACCATCTGTTCAGGTCGTCAGCCGTTACAGGATGTTGACTCTGCTTCAGCAAGTAAGGTTCCAATTGGGGGACAAGGACATGCAATGCCGTGTTTTCAAATTCCAAGAATGCTTCCTTGGACTCATGATGACGACATAGAACATTATTTAACAACTTTCGAACGCATCTCTCAAGCGTGCAGATGGCCAAGACAAGACTGGGTGTTGCAATTGTTGCCTCTCTTATCTGGGAAGGCGAGAGCAGCTTATGTGGCCATGGAGCCTGACAACTCACTAAACTATGGTTTTCAAACAGACTATTCTTGACAAGTTTGAAATCAATGTTGAAATGTATAGACAACATTTCAGATCGTACAGTGCCCAAGAAGATGAGACTCCAAGAGAGCTGCAAGTAAGACTACGAGACTTGTATGAAAAGTGGATGAATCCTAAGAGTCGAACGAAAGAGGAGATTGTGACCAGATAGTTTTAGAGCAGTTCCTCAAGTTAATCAACCCAGAGACAAGAACATGGGTGAGACAGAATAACCCTACCTCATCTAAACAAGCAGCAGAGATGGCGGAGACCTTTATGGCTGCAAGACGATCAGTTGTAGTAAACTACGTATAATAACAATAATAATATGTATTTAAGGGGCCAGACAGGCCAATTTAGCTCAAAAGGAATTATCAATTAAGTTATAGGGAATCTTAAAAGAGTCACTGATATGGCCTAGCAAATGACTCGTCCAGCGTTCATTTGAACAGGCTGTAACTATCACCTCTGCAGCAGATATAAATATCTAGAGTGAAACACTATTTAGTAGCAAGGTAACTTAGATCAGCAGTTTAAGACATTAAATTCGTAAGCACATAACACAAGAACTATTATCTTAAAATATAAACAAGACTTTATTGATTATTCTAACACATACAACTAATTTCTAAACACACGCACACACACATTCATACGAGTTGCAGAAAGAAAGAGAGTGAGGAAAGAATGAGTTTTAAGAGTAAGAAGATGAAATCCCAAGTTTCTATATGCACTTATAAGACATGACCTGAACGGACCATCAATTATTAATTCATTAAATCATTAACTCTTCTATTGTTTTTTAGGCGGGTTATTCAATTTTATATTAGTGCACCAGGTCAGTTAAGAGTCTGGAGGCTACTTGCTTGTCTGTGTGTTTCTTTGGGGATTCCTTTTGACAGTGTAAAAGGGGGTTTCCCGGGTCCATTTATTGGCTGGTGGTCTCCTCGTGCCTGGATGACGTGCCTTCTCGTGCCGGAACACCGTCTTGGGCGGCCAATCACTTGGTGTGTTGGATGGAAAGTCTTTGAAGTCAGAAGCGGGCTTTGCAGTCAAAACGTTTTACTGAAACTTTGCATCAAAACTTAACCTGGAACCGAGACTCTCAACGGAATGAGTTCTGGCCAATTAGGCACTGTTTTTATTTGAGAGGTGGTATTTTCTTCACCTCTCATCGTAAATCATGCGTTATCTGTGATCCCTTTACTCTGCAGCTTGACCAGAGTACAGAGGGCACAGTTTAGACATGATTTCTATTATGAGAACACAAAACATTTTACACAGATTTCAATCAAGCCATCTTCTGAGTTAAGAACATATGATCGTACTGATAGGAAACAAGACACACTTTCATTCACACATCTAATAGTTATAACAATTACATGACTTATATGTGATCTAAGCATAATAGAAACATACAGAGGTTGTAGACACAATACAGAATTATGTAGTTGAACAATGTTTGATTATAAGTCCGTCAAGAATTGTTTTGGGATGATTTAATGCATTTTTATATGTAGTCTCAGTCTCTGTTGTTTTAAGAGATCTCAACCCTGAGGTCATTCAAAGGTCCTCAAGAAAAAGGAGGTCTGTTTTACATCATTTGTCTTGGGATCAAACAACCTTTGCCGTTATTTTCGTGGGTCCCGAGCCATGCCATCTCTGAACCAATCAGTCTTTTCCAAACTATCTAACTTGACAACGTTCTTCCTTTAGTTGGGCTCATCTCTTTGAAGCTTGCATGCCATAAAGTTCTTACTGGGGGGTTTCGTTGGCTAGCGTAGACTGGCTGGAGCCTGGGTTTTATGGTTCTGGTTTGGTGATTTGAGGTCTGGAGTGTTTAGTTCTGTGTGGAATTATGTTTGCATGAATCACATGGAAGATTCATTTGTGTTTGGTTCGCCCTCAAATCCTACAGTGTATCAACCAAGACGATGACGGAGCTACAACAACAGCCCAACCAGTAAGTCTGGAGATGGTTGGGGTAGTGGTCTGAGCAATTTTGGTTCTAATACTGGTGTATCGCAGATAAGTTCTGGTACGAACATTAGTAAACATCAGGGGGTAGTTAATCAGTATAAGGGTAAAGCTGTGATTGTTTGTCATCGATGTGGCCAGCCAGGGCATAAGAAAGCAGATTGCCCTTTACAGAAAGTTACAAATACCCGCCTTTGTTTTGTACCAAGATCTGCTCTGGGGTTAAATGAGGTGGAGTCGAATACAGACACTGTAATGTATGTAAAGATAGGGACTAAAGTCTTTAAAGCTCTAGTTTACTTGGGTTCAAGCCAAACGTTAGTAAGGACTGAATGTTTGGGTGAAAGTAACGCACTGATGCATGACAAAGTGAGAGTTCGCTGTAATTATGGGGATGAAAAGGAATACCCCAAGACTGAAGTGGTAATTGAAATAAATGGTCAGGCTTATTATTTGTCAGTTGGCGTAATGGACCAGGAATCTTATCCAGTCATTTTAGGTAGAGATGTACCTGTGCTAGTAGATCTTTTGCAGAATGACAGTGAGATAGCTGAAGCTAGGATGGTAACAGGAGTCCAGGATAAGCATGATATGTCGTATAAACAGTTGCTGCAAGATGTACCTTTTGGTGGGGGTCCTAAAGCTAGGAAATCTAGATGTGAGAGGCGGCAGAACAAAATTGAGGGTACAGAAATGGTGGAAAAATTGCCTGAACCTCATGTAGATATTGAATGCATTCCTTATGATATAGTGGAACTGCAAAGGCAAGATAAAACCCTGAAACCACTGTTTGAGAAGGTAGACAAGGGAAACACTGTGTCAGCTTTGCTACAGAAAGATCATTTTGTGATTAAGGATGATAGGCTGTAGTTGGTTAGTGCTGAGGGAGAGAGGTTGGTGGTTCCTGAATCCATGAGATATATTGCAGTTGGGTCACTCTGTACCATGGGCAGGGCATTTAGGACAGTAGAAAAACGCTAATCAGAATTGCTAGTAGATTTTATTGGCCCAGACTGTATATGGACGTTATGGATTTTTGTAATGGATTCTTGTTTTTGTAAGAGTGTCAGCTGGTGAGTCCAGCTAGAAAGGGCGGTGAGTCTCCTTATTATTGACATCCCGTTTTCTCGCAATGCTATGGATATTGTGGTTCCCTTGGAAAGAGTAGTACAGGAAAGCGGTATATTCTGGTTGTTGAAGATTATGCTACTAGATATCCAGAGGTTTTTCCTCTTAAAAACAAGAAGACGAGACAAATTGTGAGTGCCCTTTTTCAGCTCTTTTCTCGGGTAGGCTTACCCAAAGACATAATTACAGACCAGGGAAGCAACTTTACTTCCAGACAAATTTAGCAAGTGTATTCAATGTTGCGTATACAGCCTATTAAGACCACTCCTTAACATCTTCAGACTGACGGTATGGTAGAAAGATTCAATCAGACATTGAAATCAATGTTGCGCAAGTTTGTGTCTTATACAGGTGCAGACTAGGACCAATGGTTGCCGTACTTGATGTTTGCCTATCGAGAAGTTCCACAATCGACTACAGCAGTGGTTCCCAAACTGGGGTGCGCAGACTGACCACTGGGGGTGCGCGAGAGACAAGAGAAATCAATGACAGGGAGACACAAAGGAGCAGTAGCTCTCATCCGAAAAGTTGCACCATCAGTTTCCTGGGTGCACTGCAGCATCCACCGAGAAACCCTAGCAACGAAAAACATGTCAGGTGAACTTTTATCTGTACTTCATGACGTCGTGAAAATCGTCAACTTCATCATGGCTCGACCATTAAATTCACGGATTTTTCGCATTATATGCAACAAAATGGGCAGTGAGCATGAAACACTTCTACTGCACACAGAAGTGCGCTGGTTATCACGTGGAAAGGTCTTAGCAAGGATTTTTGAGTTCAGGTGTGAAGTTCAGGAATTTTTTGTTCACAACCCGTTTCACTTGTCTTCATGCTTGCAAGACAACATCTGGCTTCAGAAGCTGGCATATCTGGCAGACATATTTTCTACTCTGAATGAACTTAATTTAAGTCTGCAGGGTTTTAGTACCACTATTTTCAACACCCAGGACAACGTTGACGCACTTATTAAAAAGCTTGTTCCCTTTCGTTGTCACTCCGAGTTACGTCGGATGACGACGAATGGGGTTTCGCTTAGAAAGCCTGTCAGCTTCGAGTATTACAAAACGAGCCAATGGCAAAGAAATGCCATGGGTCTGCGGAATTTGCATAACGTAACTCCGCCCCACCTCGTGGGTATAAAAGGAGGACGCTGGCAACATGCAGTTATGTTTTCGCTTCGGAGCCAAGAAGTCCTCTTCACTCCTAAAGCCATCTCTGAATTCGTCAGCTTTTTACAAACGAGTTCCTCTGGTGTTGGTGTTTGTGGGCGATTCCAGCGAGCGCGCGCTTCCTGCTGATCTGTGCAGTGATTTTGCCAGAGAGTGCGTGTCTCCCCGGCCGCCTCGACATCAGAGTGTTTCTCTCTCACTAAAAGAGCTTGCACGCGGCACGTCTTTTAAAGATGCCTCGCCCGTGCACTTCTGGTTGCGGCAGATATGTGTCTGACTCTGATGGGCACGAGCGCTGCTTGGTGTGTTTGGGCATGGATCACGCTAGAGCAGCGCTCGTGGATGAGTCATGTTCTCTCTGCGGGAACATGACCATCGCGTCACTAAGGTCGAGACTCAGTGAACTCGCAAGAGTGAGAGTCCCCTCATCCACACCCCGATCTAGTGCTCCCCCGAGGAGTACTACTTCGGCTGGTGGCCAGGGTGACCTGAGGGTAACGGTCTGGAACCAGGCGCCGACTATGTGTCCGCGACCCCAGCCCCCCTCCTCAGTGACGGTGCCCGCTAGTGAGCCTCCGATTCTCGCGGGACCTTCGGGTGCCCCGCGAGTTTCGGTTGAAGCTACAGAGGAAGATGCCATGTCTGTAGCAGCATCACAAGGTGGGCTTGATTCTTCCGGAAGTGAAGACTCAGCGCAGCTGCCACCTTCCGGTGTGCATACGGCTGTGCCTGATTCGGATCCGGAAATGACGGCCATGCTTTCCCGGGCAGCCGCGAGCATTGGTTTAGAGTGGAGGCCTCCACCCTGTCCCGAGCGCTCGCGGCTGGACGATTGGTTTTTGGGTAAGGCTGCCGACCCCCGTGGTCCACGGCAAACCCCAATACCATTCTTCCCGGACGTGCATGATGAGATCTCGAAGTCCTGGAAGACCCCCCTGTCTTCCCGGGACCGCTCGCTGATCCCATCCGCCTTTCCTCCCCTCGATGAGGCGGCCGCCCGTGGGTACACTGGGCTTCCCCCGGTTGAACGCTCTGTTGCGATGCAACTGTGTCCTCAGAGTGCTTCTTCTCGGGGCGAGCCTAAGCACCCATCCAAGGCCTGTAGATTTTCGTCTACCCTGGTGGCGAAGTCTTACAGAGCGGCGGGACAGGCGGCTACCTCTCTGCATGCTATGGCCACTCTGCAGGTCTACCAGGCCCAGATGCTCAGAAACATGCACGAGGGCAGGGCAGACCCAGGGCTCTTCAATGAGCTGCGTGCCGCAACCGACCTCGCTCTCCGGGCGACGAAGGTAGCCTCACGCTCCCTGGGTCTGGTGATGTCCACCGCGGTGGTCCAGGAGAGACACCTGTGGCTGAACCTGGCCGACATGCGGGATTCCGAGCGGACTCGTCTGCTCGATGCGCCCCTGTCCCAGGCCGGCCTCTTCGGCGGCGCAGTTGAAGATTTTGCCCAACAGTTTTCAACTGCACAGAAGCAGACTGAGGCCATTAAACATATTCTGCCCCGCCGACCCGCTGCTGCCTCGTCGTCGGTCGGGCAGACGCCTCAGCCTGCTTCCCGCCGAGGGCGCCCTCCTAAAGCTCCCGCCCCTCCCGCTAAGCCCAAGCAGCAGCCTCCACCCGGGCCGACGCGCGGAGGAAGCCGCAGGAAGGCGCCCCAGCCCTCTCCAGCCCCGCCCCCCGCCAAGCGCCGGGTCAAGCGGCGCTCCTGAGACGGGCTGCTCAGGGATGATGTTTGTTTCGCAGGAGATGGTAGCAGGGCCACTCCTTCCCCCGGTGGAGGGCCGGGGGAGAATCCTTTGTTCTCCACTCCCCGCTGCTCACCCACGGGTGGGCAGCACCCTAATGTGGTTAAAGACAGAAACAAACCTCTCATCCCTGAGCACACAGAGTTCTCGGACGACCCAGAGCGCCGCCCACCAGCCGTGCTCTCCTCGTCCCCCTCTGTCCCAGAGTCGGTTGACACGGCGTGCCGCCCACGGGCCGTTTCGTCCCTGTCCCACTCTGTCGCCAGACCCCTGGCAGAGCAGGCCCCCGTGGAACGCTGGTCCTTCCCTGGCCTCCTCTGTCAGGGCGCGGAGCTTAACTGCGCCCCCACACCGGATCGCTATGCCGTCCACGTCCGGGCCAGTTACTCCGCTTCGCTGCCCCTCCGGGGGGACGCCGGTGGTCCGCATGACCCCGCTGGTACAGTTCCTGGAAGCCTGGTTAGAGCTTCCCCAACTGTCCCGCTGGGTCGCCCGCACCATCCGGTTCGGCTATGCGATTCAGTTCGCACGGTCTCCTCCCCGATACAGGGGAGTCCGCTCCACTTTGGTCGGTGGCAACGCCCCGATCATGCGAGCAGAGATTGCCACTCTGCTGGCGAAGGGTGCAATCGAGACTGTCCCTCCAGCCGAGATGAGGTCCGGCTTCTACAGCCCTTACTTCATTGTCCCCAAGAAAACCGGTGGGTTACGACCGATCCTGGACCTGCGAGTATTGAATCGCTCCCTTTACAGGATGCCGTTCAAAATGCTCACCGCCAAACGCATTTTCGAGTGTGTGCGGCCCCAGGATTGGTTTGCAGCGATCGACCTGAAGGACGCCTACTTTCATGTCTCCATTCTCCCTCGTCACAGACCGTTCCTCCGGTTTGCTTTCGAGGGACAGGCATATCAGTACGCGGTTCTCCCGTTCGGGCTGGCCCTGTCCCCTCGCGTCTTCACGAAGGTCGTCGAGGCAGCCCTTGTTCCCCTTCGGGTTCACGGGGTTCGCATCCTGAACTATCTCGACGACTGGCTGATTATAGCTCACTCTCGAGACCAGGTTTGCGAACACAGGGACCTTGTGCTCCGGCACTTAGCCCGTCTGGGCCTTCGGGTCAACTGGGAGAAGAGCAAACTTTGCCCCGTGCAGAGGATCTCTTTTCTCGGTATGGACATCGACTCGGTCGCCATGTCCGCGCAGCTTACGAGCGAGCGCGCGCAGTCACTGCTGACTTGTCTGAGACAAATACAGGGCAAGAAAGCGGTTCCACTGAAACATTTTCAGAGGCTCCTGGGGCATATGGCATCTGCAGCCGCGGTCACGCCGCTCGGATTGCTTCATATGAGACCGCTTCAGCTTTGGCTTCGCGACCGAGTCCCGAGGTGGGCATGGCAACAAGGCAAGCTCCGAGTTCCAGTGACTTCGAGCTGCCGTCAGACCTTCACCCCGTGGTTGAACCTCAGTTTTCTCAGGGCTGGTGTCCCCCTGGAACGAGCGTCGAGGCATGTTGTTGTGTCAACAGATGCCTCCACCACGGGCTGGGGCGCCATGTGCAATGGTCATGCTGCCGCAGGCTCCTGGACAGGACCCTGCCGCCTATGGCATGTGAATTGCCTCGAGTTGCTGGCAGTACGCCTTGCTCTGCACCGCTTCCGAGCGCTGCTCATGGGTCAACACGTACTAGTCCGATCAGACAATACCGCCACAGTAGCGTACATCAACCATCAAGGTGGTCTACGCTCCCGCCGTATGTCGCAACTCGCTCGCCACCTCCTCCTATGGAGTCAGAAGCATCTGAGGTCCCTTCGTGCTATTCACATTCCCGGAGCCCTGAACCGTGCTGCCGACGAGCTGTCACGGCTTCAGCCCCTCCCTGGAGAATGGCGACTCCATCCCCAGTCGGTCCAGCTGATTTGGGACCAGTTTGGCGACGCACAGATAGATCTGTTTGCCTCCCGCGACTCATCCCATTGCGCCCAGTTTTATTCTCTGACCGAGGGCACGCTCGGCACGGATGCACTGGCGCACAGCTGGCCGCGGGGCCGCAAGTATGCGTTTCCCCCAGTGAGCCTTCTTGCGCAGCTCCTGCGCAAGGTCAGGGAGGACGAGGAGCAAGTCCTTCTGGTTGCGCCGTACTGGCCCACCCGGACTTGGTTCTCCGAACTAGTGCTCCTCGCGACAGCCCCTCCTTGGCCAATTCCTCTGAGGAAGGACCTCCTTTCTCAGGGACGGGGCATTCTATGGCACCCTCGTCCCGATCTGTGGAACCTCCACGTGTGGCTCCTCGACGGGACGAGACAGGTTTGAGTACCCTACCACCTGCGGTGGTGGCTACCATCACTTCCGCTAGAGCGTCGTCCACGAGACATGCCTACGCGTTGAAGTGGAACCTATTCGTCAATTGGTGCTCTTCTCGCCGAGAAGATCCCCGGAGTTGTTCGATCAGTCTCGTGCTTTCCTTCCTTCAAGATGGGTTGGAGCGAAGGCTGTCTCCCTCCACCCTCAAAGTTTATGTTGCCGCTATCGCCGCTCACCACGACTTAGTGGAAGGTAAGTCCATAGGGAAGCACGACCTGATCGTCAGGTTCCTGAGGGGGGCGAGGAGACTGAATCCTCCTCGCTCTCCTCTCGTTCCCTCTTGGGACCTCTCAGTGGTTCTAAGTGCCCTGCGGAGTGCTCCCTTTGAGCCTTTGCAATCAGTGGAGCTTAAGTTCCTGTCAATGAAGACAGCGCTCCTGATTGCATTGGCTTCTCTCAAGAGGGTCGGGGACCTGCACGCATTCTCCGTTGACGAAGCGTGCCTAGAGTTCGGGCCGGCCGGTTCTCACGTGATCCTGAGACCCCGGCCTGGATATGTGCCCAAGGTTCCTACCACTCCCTTCCGGGACCAGGTGGTGAACCTGCAAGCGCTGCCCTCGGGGGAGGCAGACCCAGCCTTGGCACTGCTCTGTCCAGTACGCGCTCTCCGCGCTTATGTAGACAGGACGCAGTGTTTCAGGACCTCAGACCAGCTCTTTGTCTGTTATGGTGGGAAGCTGAAGGGAAAGGCTCTCTCAAAGCAGAGGTTGTCTCACTGGATCGTGGACACCATTGCTTTGGCTTACCAGCAGCAAGGTCGACCGTGCCCCCTTGGTGTGACCGCCCACTCCACCCGGAGTGTGGCATCCTCCTGGGCGCTGGCGCATGGCGCCTCGCTGGCAGACATCTGCAGAGCTGCAGGCTGGGCGACACCGAACACATTCGCCAGATTCTATAATCTCCGAGTGGAGCCAGTGTCCTCTCGTGTTCTCGCTTCAAACAGCTAGTTCCGGACCCGCTCAGGTGTCTTCGCTTGCTCGCCATTCCACTCCGCGGACTGGATACGTGCGATATTCTGCTCAGGTGAGCTTCGCCGAAAGCCCTGAGTTCCTCCAGCACCCCTGATGCTAGCGCCAGTGTCTATTGCCTGGGCGTCGGCTAGGTGCCTCCGTGTGCATGGTACCTCCCATGAGCTACCCCCACACGTGTATTTCCACTGTAAGCCTCTTTGAGCATGTGTCTTTCCCTCGGCAAGCCACCTTGCCACCCCTGAGGTTGAAATATTCCACCTGCGGCTGGACACCTCAGAGTTTCTCCATATGTTACTATCAGGTCATATGTGTATTTTCAAATGCCCCCCCCACTGGGTTGGTGATAATTGCATATTCCCCTTAAAAGCTTGGGATATGCTTCCCAGTGTACCTTGGTATTCCTGTGTTGAATAGGAGTCCTTCGTCCTAAGATCTCGAGGGCTCAGATTTTTCGCAGGGCGCTGGAAGACAGCTGTGAAGGTGGCGTGATTTGACTGGTAACCCCATTCGTCGTCATCCGACGTAACTCGGAGTGACAACGAAAGGGAACGTCTCGGTTACGTATGTAACCCTCGTTCCCTGAGTAGGGAACGGAGACGTTACGTCTTCCTGCCACTTCCGCTGTTTCGCGGGGATCGCCCGAGTTCAGTCTTGGCTCCTCAGCGATAAAACATAACTGCATGTTGCCAGCGTCCTCCTTTTATACCCACGAGGTGGGGCGGAGTTACGTTATGCAAATTCCGCAGACCCATGGCATTTCTTTGCCATTGGCTCGTTTTGTAATACTCGAAGCTGACAGGCTTTCTAAGCGAAACCCCATTCGTCGTCATCCGACGTAACGTCTCCGTTCCCTACTCAGGGAACGAGGGTTACATACGTAACCGAGACGTTTTCTGGGCCAACTGGATAAATACAAACTCCAACGAGTGCTTTCCTCTTCTATCTGATTTTTTGCAATCCTATTTTTCTGTGCTAAGTGATTGCGTCAAAGGCCTCATAATTGAACATCTCCACCAGCTCAGCCAAAATTTTAGCTTACTTGGCGTACTTAATTCCCCCCTATGGACCAATCTCAGACATGGATTCGGAATCCTTTTGATGTCACTCCTCCAATCCCACATCTCTCATTTCAAGAGCAAGAAAAGTTACTGGAGTTATCATCTGATGGGAGACACAACATACTTTTTAAAAATAAGTCACTGGTGGATTTCTGGGCTTCAGCAATGGTGGAGTATCCAGGATTGTCAAAGAAAGCACTTAAAGTGTTGATGCCCTTTGCAACCACATACTTATGCGAAGCAGGCTTTTCTGCACTGACATTGTTGAAAACAAAACATCGACAAAGACTAGATGCCAAGAATAATTTGAGAGTAAAATTGTCATCCATTACTCCGAATTTTCATGATCTGTGTGCAAACATACAGGCCCATCCATCTCACAAAAAAGGTAATAGTCACTTTTTGTATTTATAACAGAAAGTTTTTTTATGTTTTCTAATCTACAGTGAATATTTGTATTTAGTTATTGCAATTAAAAATGTGAAGTTTAACCAGAGTAACGCGTTGGGGTACTTGACAGGTGTCAAACACTAGAAAGGGATGCATGCTGCAAAAAGTTTGGGAACCACTGGTCTAAAGGCTATTCACCCTTTGAACTGCTCTTTTGAGGGATAAGCCGGGAAAAATAGATCTTATACACCACGATATTCGCCTTCT
Organism: Meda fulgida; assembly: GCA_030578275.1. Classification (NCBI taxonomy): domain Eukaryota; kingdom Metazoa; phylum Chordata; class Actinopteri; order Cypriniformes; family Leuciscidae; genus Meda; species Meda fulgida. The sequence goes on along the minus strand of CM060621.1, from coordinate 23,898,862 downwards.
GCCAACAGAGCCCATTAGGCAGACTCATTGTAGAGTGCCCGCTCGCCTGATTCCTGCTTTGAAAGACGACGTGAAAGTGATGCTTGATTTAGACATCATAGAACCATCTAGGAGCGAATGGTAGTCCAGTGGTACTTGTACCAAAAAAGGATGGTTCACTCAGGTTCCATATTTTTGTTCCTTTTGTTCCATATCCGATGCCAAGAGTTGATGAGCTAATTTAACGACTGGGCAAAGCTAAGTATTTAACAACTCTTGACTTGTGCAAAGGATATTGGCAAGTGCCAAAGACCCTGCCCTACAGAGCCCAAACTTTGACCTTCCTTTTGTAGTTCAATCAGATGCATCTGGATTGGGATTGGGTGCAGTACTGTTACAGGGTGAAGGACAAGAGCGACACCCAGTGCAGTACATTAGCAGGAAGCTGTTTCCTCGGGAGACTAACCATTCAACTGTTGAAAAAGAGGCTCTGGCCATTAAATGGGCCCTGGACACTTTAACATATTATTTGATTGGCAAAGACTTTGTGCTGGAGACTTATCATAGGGCTTTGCAATGGATCAATAAAGTGAGAGACAGTAATGCAAGAATTACACAGTGGTATCTTTCCCTCCAACCTTTTAAGTTCAAGGTCCAATATAGGGCTGGAACATTTAATGTTATTGCAGACTTTTTGTCACGCCTCTCTTGAAGAGTTGAAGAGTGGCTGTCTTGAAGAGGGGGGTATGTGATGATGAACCAGGTTAATGACATCATCACTAGAGTGCTAGCCTAGAGCTATTTTGAATTTACTTGGAGTGCTGATTGCAAGAATAGTTAGTATGTACAGTATGTTGACGATGGATATGTGGATGGACAATTCCAACATTAAGGGGCTGTTTACACCTGGCCACTTCATGCGTTTTCTGTGATCAGATAGCTATCCGATCATGAAAAGACCAGGTGTAAATGCCCTCTGAAACGCATTCGAGACGGATTTGAATCCGATCGCTCGAACCACTTCAGGAGGTGGTCTGGGCCGCATTCCAGATGAAACTGGACAAGTGTAAATGCATCTGGTTGTTGAAACCACATATATAAATTTTACTCCTCTAAAAAATAAACGTGTTAGAGCTTTGTTATAGGCTTTATGTCATGTTATAGTCAGATTTGACGACGCTACTGCAACACGAATTACCGCAGCTGAGCATCATCAAGCCAACGTGCAAACTATCGCAAATCAAAGTGAAAGTAAGTTGCAGACGCTTAACACACAATTATCTTCATTAAAAGTAAAGAACCGAAATGATCTTACAAGGGCTGTTGCCGCTCTCTCTCTTATTGTGGTCTTTGATTTTTACATTTTAGCTGACGATCAATAAAATGCAGCTCATATCTGTTGCTTTAGGTGACGGTGCACTCCATTAAATCTGCATATAGCGCGGGAATTGAAGATCGGATTTATATCCGTTTTGCAAAAACACTTTTATGTGACCAGGTGTAAATGGAATCATTTTGATAAATCAGATAGCTATCCGATCTGAGAAAACGCATGAAGTGGCCAGGTGTAAACAGCCCCAAAGTGTTCAATGTGTTAATGTCTTGACTGAAGATATAGCCATTGTTTAAGTTATTTCTTTATTGTATACATTTGCATATTATAGTACATGTTAGATCCTACATGTGTGAGCCAGTGTTTTGGAAATTGGTTCTGGTAGTGCGCATAGCCAGACCGTACCATGTTGGAGAAAGACATGAGTGCTATGAGGTGTTAAATGTTTGTGGTTGTATGTCATTCATGTTTGTATTATTATTATTACTTGTCAAATTAATTATTGAACAGAAGTTATATTTAGGTGCCAATATTTTGGTTGTGAAATTCAGTGAGTGTTACGGGGAAAGGTTCCACCCCGTGACAATGGTTCGTCCCACTATGTTTGAAGGGAAAATTGTGTATTTAAACTATTGTATGAGCAGGTTTGGGAGGAAAGTTGCATCCTGTGCAAACGCTTGAAAATGTTTGAGGTGAGACATGCTAATATTCATGTGGAAGTGCCACTAGGCATTGTTTAGTGCCCATTTTTTCTTTTGTTTTTAGCACCAGTGTGTGTTGTATTAAGTTTTATTTTTATTTAATTTTGTTTCTTTGGGGTTTTTTTTGCACTTCACGTGGACTGCACCTTGTGAACTGCCACTTCTAAAATTAACCACAACTGGCATCTTGAAAACCACTCCATTGTACTAAGCCTTCCTAAACTTCTCCCAGGCCTTTCGACAACACGCAACATGACACAGTCAGAAAAAAAAAATCATATGTGGGCATGTGAGTTTAAATTATTTCATACTACATGTAACGGCGTTATGAAATTAGGATAAAAAAATATATAAATAAATAAAAATATCAGAATACAGTTACATTTGGTAAAAAAATGTAATGCTTTCAGGATTACAATGGTTTCATTTAAAACTTAATAAAATTGTATTTTGACATAATAACGCTATATTGAGCACTGCTTAATTATAGTTCCTGGCTCTGTTTCCAGTCATGACTTACCTGAGCCATCTTCTGATGAATGTGCAAACAACACCCATTCTACATTCTCCACAGACGCACTTTTGATATGCAAATTACGATGCTTCCTGCGGGGAAATTTTATTTTTGTCTGGAAATTTCAGTCATTTTGTTTTCAAAAATGAGACATGGTTGTATGTTAAATTCCGGCTATGAAGACTTTCTCATTAACAAAGGACTCAACATCCAACTAAAACAGTTACGATTGAACTGAAATCATGCAAGCAAATATGTAGTGTTTGTTAGTTTTTATAAGTTTTAATTTTAAATTCATGATTAAACAAAATTACATTGATATTGCTTTTTACTTTACTTTATTTACATATGTGACCTTGAAGGAATCCAAAATAAATCAGATTACATTACTTTCAAATTATGGTGCTTGGATTGCCTTATTGAATACTTTTTTTTAATGAAGTAATTTATAACTGTTAACAGAATACATGTTAAAAGTAAGCCTCCCAACTCTGTTTACCATTAGCCTATATTATCTTTCGCTTAGAAAACGAATATTATATTACAGTGCACAAAAACAGTTGGCCTATAGCAGCAAGACAAGCACTGAAACAAAATTACAGTAACAGTACAAGTCTTTTGAGGTCATTTTCATCACATCTGATAAATGAGACACAAGATGGCAGAAACAAGAGAGCGAGTAGGTTTTATAAGACACTAAAGCAGAGGAAGATCAAATGATTTTACTGACCAGTTTAATTTAAATGTTAGGGCCTATGCAGTGGGTATAAAAAGTCTACACACCCTCGCACCATCCACGACGCAGAGAAGAAGCTTGTCAGCCCTGTGAATACCACACAGCCAGGGAGCAGACCACTGCCTGATTGATCTGTGGTCCGCGGATCCAGTCCCTTCCTGAGTCCCCACCCTCAAATCTTCGCCTTTTCCATCGGTTCCATCTGGCTATCTAGATGCTCCAGTCCCGTCCTAAAATCTTCCTCCTCCAATGCTCCTGCCTGACTTTCTAGTCCCACCCCCTCCACTGGTTATGCCCAGTACCCTGGATCAGTGGGCACTGCTAATGTTGTCCAGTTCCCCGGCCCCCGCTGCTGGCTCCGTGCGTTGTGTCTGCTCCGCCTCAGACATCCCCCTCCACCAGCCTGGCATGATGCAGAGTCTTATACTGACCTCATTGCACCCTAGCTCCTCCCGCCGTCGCCTCCACCATGAAATCTCCCTCTGTTGGTCCTTCCTGGTCCCTGCCCATCACAAGCTCCACACCCACCTCCAAAGCTCCCTCCCTCCACAGTTAGAATATCAGTAGGGTGCGAGAACACGCCTTCCGAGAAGGGAGACTACTGTTATGGTCATGTTTGGTTCTATGGACTCTTATTTGATATTCTGTTTCGTTTCCATTTGTTCCTGTTTCCCTTCTCTCCTTAGTTTCTGATTACATCCTTGTTTTTTCTATAGTTACCCATTATCCCGGCTGTATCTCATCTAGTGTATTTATATTCCCTGTTTTGTACTTTTGATTCTCCTGAGTATTCATTGCAGACTTTGTTTGTTTTTCGTCAGCGTTTGGATCACGTCATTCATACATGTGACAGATCCCAGACCTAAATCCAAACTAAAAACTTCTAAATGACTTGGTGAGGGCTGTACATATGTAACGCCACCTTCCTGTCACCGGGAATTGTTATGGGTGACGCCCAAGTTCTTGAGTATGATGGGTTTAGTTTAATTTGTGCTGTTATCTATTTTACTTCAAATCAAAGAGAAAAGTAAGTGTAATTCACCACAAACAAATAATTAACTCAAACTTAAATTTAATTAAAATGAATTATCTGTCAATATTGTGCAAACAAACAAACAAAAAATATTTGGCACTGTGTTATTCTTTTTTTCTTTCACATGGCTTTCACATGTACATTAACAATCAATAAAATCAAGGAAACAAAGAAAGGTTTTCAAAATAATAGAATAACCTCCTAAGCCGGCAAATACTTTTAATACCCCTTAGTTTCTGCTGCAGGCCTGTTCTGCTGCTTGGGTTCGTAGAGGCCAAAAACACACGACCGCTACACTCAATTGAGCCACAAATAAAATAAAAACAAACCAAGTACCTTTACTGAAGATTTGAATCTATTAGATCACGATCGGTCACGGTCTGTCAGGCTCCATACCGGAATCCATCTCACCATCGCGATACGCACTCAACAGCCGTCAGCAGTGCGTTATTCATCCAGCGGCTCGGACGCTTACCAACCCGGGATCTCGCTCCGTTCAGCAATGCACGGGACTCCAATCATCAAACTCTCCCGAAATAACATCTGTCGTTGTTCTTCTTCACAACGAACGCGATCATGGACAGTTCAGTCAGAATGTACTGGCTCGCCGCCAGTGGTTCATCCGTGCACGTCTGTGACGCACTTTAAAAAACTCGAACTTCGCTGTCACGCTTAGCCAGCAGTAACTCAGTTCAAAGTCCACTCTAATATCCTTGAGATGAACTATAATGCATACATTTTTATACACAGTTCACACTTCCAGAGAGTTGTCTCGCCGACATCCCAACTGTCTTCCTCCCTAAATCTCGCGCATTCCTTTCCTCTTCACCCGGTTCTCATCCCGCCCCTCCTTCATATCCTCACACATGATAGGTTATTCTTCACAAAGTACCCAATCATATTATAAAGAAAGAAAAATAACAGGCCCTTACATTTAGGTTATTTCTACACACATTTTTTTCCCACAGTACATTTTCACCTAACTTTATACATTTTTGTATACAACTTTGTATAAACTATTTAGATTTTAAACCTCTAACAGATTCCCACCTGGGCTACACTCTCCCGCACTTTAAATGGTCCTCATGACCCATGAGACCTAACACCTATTAAACGGAAATTCAAAATATTTTAATTACTATTCCCCTATGAACAATAGTCAGGGGATGATCTGTAGTATTCTCCAACTCATCGTAACTAAGTTTGAGGACAGGTTTCACTTTCCTTTGAGATCTTCTAGGGAAATTCACCTCAATTTGTTCTTCTACATCATTTATCGAACCATCTCTTTCTAACCGTGGGGGTTCTGGGCTGCTCTCTTGCCCAATTGTTTTTTTCCACATCCTGAAAATCTTCTACACCATTGTCTGGAAGATTCACATCTGCAGTGAACATTTCTCCAAGTTCTTCTTCAAAAGTCTCATTCTCGTTTGTTTCATGAATTTGCTTTTCAAGAGTCTCATGATACTCTTTTTCATGACAACATGTTTCAAACTCATTTTCTGTCTCACTAATCGCTTCATCGTCTCTCAGACTCTGTGATTCAGAAAAATGCATGTTATGACTGCTATCATAACGGGAAGCTCTCTGATGTCGGGTTATAGGCCTATTCATGGAAGGCAGTGAGTCTTCCTCTGAGGAGATCATAACCATCTGCCCAATAGGCAGTAAATGATCTCTGTGAAGGACTCTTGAACGACCCATGCCACTCTCTGGCTTGACTATGTATACAGGCAAATCTTGATATTTATTCACCACCACATATGGCAATTGATTCCATCTACTTTGCAGTTTATGCTTTCCACGAAGACCAAGATTCTCCACAAGCACTCTGTCACCTTTAGTCAACGTCTGGTGTCTTACGACTTTATCGTAAGCTTTTTTTTGTTTCTCATGTGCACTTTAGTTGCTGCTTCTTCTGCAAGATCATAGGCTCGTTTCAAATCTCTTTTCAGTCCCTCTACATATTGAGAATGACTGACTCTCTCTTCCTCTGTCTCAAAACAAATATCCACCAGTAGCCTAGCCTTCCTACCAAACATGAGGTAATACGGTGAATATCCGGTGGCGTCACTCTTCGTACTATTGTACGCATGTACAAGATGACTCACATAACGACTCCAGTGCCGTTTTTGTGTAGTGTTCAAAGTTCCTAACATTGACAGCAAAGTTCTATTGAAACGTTCTGGCTGAGGATCACCCTGGGGCTAATAGGGTGCAAGAGTTCTTGGATCACTCTTCCTTCAAAATCCCGACCCTGATCCCAATGGATTTGGGCTGGTAGTCCATAATGGACAAAAAACTTCTCGACCAACACTTTAGCTACAGTGACAGTTTTTTGATCTTTGGTAGGATATGCTTGCACATATCTACTAAAATGATCAGTGACAACCAGTATATTACTGAAACCTGCTGTATCAGCCTCCAGAGTCAGAAAATCAATACACACCAACTCCATAGGACCCCCAGAAGTTATCTGATGCAACGGAGCTGCTCTTGTACGAGTAGTCTTCTATGAAACACAACTGCCACAATTTTTCACATAGTTTTCTACCATCTGTGCCATTCGTGGTCAGTAGAACCTGTCCTGTCCCTGATTAGACTTGTTCTGTTCCACTCCCAAATGACCCAAATCATCATGTAAAGCCTTAATCACTTGTAACCGGAACTTGTCAGGTAACACTAATTGAAATGTTTCATTTCCTGATAGATCCCTCACAACTCTGTGCAATAATCCATCCTTGATTTTCAGCTTCTCACTCTCACGTTTCATTAGCATTACCTCTTGGGGATACTGACTCAAATCTGATGGCCACAAATCTGTACTAACAAACTTCTTTACCACTCCTGTGACACCATCCAGGTGTTGACCCTTCCTCAAATCACCTCTAGTGAATTGTTCCAACTGCCCCATTCCAACATTATTTGCAAAAGCATACAGCTTAGGAATGCCTTCTGCAGGCACCCCCAACCTGTCGACTAGTCACTCTGCATTGGCTGAGTTTCCCAACTGGATACAGTTGCATATTCCTTTCATCTCAACCTCTGAAAGATGTTTCCAGATATCAGTATGTGAGTCATTCCAACGCCTTGATAGTAGATCCGCATCAATGTTTGTATGACGGGATGATACTTAACCTCAAAATCATAAGTCGCCAAAGCAGCAAGCCATCTATGCCCAGTGGCATTGAGCTTTCCAGTGTTCAGCACATACGTAAGCGGATTGTTATCCGTCACAACAGTAAATTTCACACCATACAAATAGTCGTGAAATTTCTCCACCACCGCCCACTTAAGGGAGAGAAATTCAAGCTGGTCGATATGATACCTCTGTTCGCCTGCATGAAGCCCTCGGCTAGCAAATGCAGCGGGACGTAACCCCTCAGGATACACCTGATTCAACACAGCCCCCAACCCCTTCAGGCTGGCATCCACGTGCAAGACATACAGATGCAAGATTGTAGGATCAGCGGATGCTAATACAGGAGCATGAGTCAAACAGTCAATGATCTTATGAAAGGCTTCAGTGCAGGAATCAGTCCATCTAAACCCAAATGGTTCTAACTCATGATGTTAAGTTTGATCAGAGACAGACTTTTGGTTTTTTCCCTTCCTAACCGGAGGATACTCCTTGGTAAGGTCAGTCAAAGGCTTAACTATAGCAGAGTAGTTTGCCACAAACCTCTTATAATAGCCACAGAAACCCAGGAAAGACCGGAGAGACTTCAGATCAGTTGGCTGCGAACATTTAGCAACTGCTTCGGTTTTATCTGGGTCAGTTGATACTCCATCCGCTGAGACTATATGACCGACATATTTGACCTTGTCCCGACATATCTGACACGTATCCAATGAAACCTTGAGACCTACCTCCTCAAGGTGATCCAACACCTTTAGGAGTCTTTCCTCGTGTTCCTCCAATGTAGCTCCAAACACAATAAGGTCATCAAGATATACTAGTACCTGGAGCAAATTCATGTCTCCGACAGCCTTTTCCATGAGACGTTGAAATGTTGCAGGGGCCCCCGTGACCCCCTGCGGCATCCTCTCAAATTGATAAAACCCTAAGGGGCAGATAAAGGCTGTTTTCTCTTTGTCTGATTCAGACATGGGTATTTGGTAATACCCATTCCGAAGGTCTAATACAAAGAACCAGCAACTTCCAGCCAAACAATCTAGAGCATCATCAATCCGCGGGGTGGTATATTGACGGTCTTGGTGTTGAGGGTTCTGTAGTCTATACACATACGGATTTGACCATTCTTCTTCCTAACAATTACTATAGGAGAAGCATACGGGAGAACCTTGACTCCTTGATTATTCCTGTCTCTAGCAAATCCTTCAAGTGTCTACGTACATCCTCTATATCTGCAGGAGCTATCCTCCTTGATCTTTCACGGAAAGGCAGAGTGTCCGACAATCGTATGTAATGCTCCACCCCCTTGGCTAGTCCCGCTTCCCACTCGTGTACGGAGAAAACATTGCGTTTCTGCACCAATTTCTGTCTAAGCCTCTCTTTCCATTCCACAGGAATGGGAGAATCCCCAAAATCAATAAGGCTTAGATCTATTTCCTCAGGCTTACTCTCTCTCATCGGTGGAACAGCCATGTCCGCGACTTGCAGATTCCCAAGCAAAGTACCTTCAGGTATGATAACCTCTCGCTTGGTCTCATTCTGTACAAGCACAGAGAAATTCCCTTAATTTACAGCTGAAGCTAAAGCCACCATAGGTTGAACCATCAAACCTTGAGGCAGAGGGGTTAAATCATCAGCCTCCACCAGAACTATACCCTTTGTCACTGATTGAGAAAATTCTGCTTGACAACTGACACAACAAATATCTTCTGGTGGAATGATTACTGAACCAGGTCCTTTCCATTTCAGCCGACCAACAACATCATCCTCACCAATCTGACTCACTTTGACCTCAATAGACTCAGGCAGGGTATCTGGTAGAAAGCTTTTTATATTGAAAACACGAACCAGATTGCTACCCTTTTCTTTGTCACAAAGAGCAAAGAGTCTCTGGAACAAACTGGCATTAGTCACCAATATTACCGGAGTCTGATCAGGAGAATTGGATGGATGAATAGGTATATGAGAGAGATGCTTCTGGTACCATTTCTCAAAAATAATGGTCACTTGTGACCAGGGTTGGGGAGTAACGGAATATATGTAACGGCGTTATGTAATCAGGATACAAAAATCCAGTAACAGTAATTCGTTGCAGTTACGTCAAAAACGTAGTAATCAGATTATAGTTATTTTTTTGAAAAAAGGGGGAATACTTTCAGGATTACAATGGTTTAATTTAAAACTAAATAAATCTGTATTTTGGCATAATAACACTATATTAAGCGTTGCTTGATTAATGACTCACGACACGAGTCACGTGCCACCCGCAGGTGCATGCGCAAAATAACAGCTCTCTACAACAATCTCCTCAGACACAGATTGAATCACTGCTGCTAGAAACGATGCTGCCCACGGGTAAAAATAATTTAATTTCTTGGAAATTCTGCTGCTATTTTGTTTTTAAAGAACATTCCTTTCATAATCTCTTCTCAGTCTTAATTAACGTGATGTCCGCTAGGTAACGTAGGGGAACTCCCACTGCCAACGGCCCAAGTTCAGTCGGGAAAATTAAGAAAGATCACGGCTTTAGTCAATAAGTAGGCCTATTTTAAAATAACCTAATATGTAGATTGTGTATAGTTTTTAAATGTTGTGTTTTTATTATTTCCTTGTAGCCTACATGTTAGTTAAAAATAAAACAAAATAATCTAATATGTACTGTAGCCACTAGATGTCTGTTTAGTCCTTTACATAAATATTTATTCAGGGCTGTGAAATTCTTTATAAATAAAAGTTGTTGTTTTTTTTTAAATAATATCTGTCCTTGAAGTAATCCAAAAGTAATCAGTTAAGTTACATTACTTTCATATTGTGGTACTTGGATTACGTTACTGAATACTTTTTTTTATTAAGTAATTTGTAAATGTAAAGGAATACATTTTTAAAGTAACCCTCCCAAGCCTGTAAGCCACTATCCAACAGTGCAGTGCAAGATTTACCATTTACTTTCAATGTCACCGTGGAAACTGGTCCCACCAAACCCAGCCGGAATCCCAACTGATGCTGTATTCTGGACCATCTGTGTTCTAACAGAGCAGTGTGTTGTCTCCTTGTCAGGACCAACATCAGTAGTACTTTGTTTCTCTTTAGCTTTCCGAAGGGAAGCAATAAGCTTCCGGATTACCTTCCTTTCATTCTGCGTAACAGTGCATTTAGTAGAGATGTGACCATCCTCCCCACAACGGTAACAAAAAAATCATCATCCTCTTGGGGATGAAGTTTCTTACTGCCACTATCACTCACTCTTACTTTCACAGCAGTAGCAGGTTGCGCTGGCTCTCTACTTTTCCAATGTCTTCACTTTCTGACTCAGTCTGTCAACTTTTTTCTGTAAAGCAGAGGCTTCAGTTGCTTTATCCTCTGATGAACACGGCATAACCAATACTTTTGTGTTAGCACCTTCTTTGCTGACAGAGCTGGACTTCATTTTCAATTCATTTTCAGTTGGAAAAATAACAGGCCCTTGCAGTTAGGTTATTTCTAAACACATTTTTCCCACAGTACATTTTCACCTAACTTTACATTTTTGTATACAACTTTGTAGAATCTATTTAGATTTTAAACCTCTAACAGATTCCCACCAGGGCTACACATAGGAGATACTCTGCACTATCATTAATCTGGAACTCCTTTGCAGGGAGGAGTCTTTTATTTTTCTTCTCCCCACCTTGTTGGTTTCAAATATTAAATGTGGAAAAAGATTGGACATGATTTTAGTTGGATTAATTTAGCCAATTCTTCAAACACACCCACATTCGCAATCTTTGAATATATTCTGAATTAGGAAACCATGCCGGTTTCAGTTCCCCAGTTGAGATCTGTTCTGAAATACAGCGTTATAGCTTAAAATATCAGAGAGTTAAATGTCGCAATTGATCAGTCAGATTAAAATATTCCAGCCATGTAAAAAGGGAAAAATAAACAACCCTGAGCGTAAATGTTCACAGGTAAATGCCAATTTTAAGGAAGCCTTTAATAGGCATATTAGTAAATGAAAATGTCCAGGGAAACTAGGCTGACACTGTAGGTAAACACTAAGTATACATCCATATATTTGCATAGACGATTGGGACTCCCTAAAGTAATTGAGTTAGGTTTTTCCACAGGCAATCCTGATTTGAATAACCAACACAAAACTCGCTGCATACTGAATGGGTAATGCAGTGTTCTCATTTGTAAGAAAACACAACACAAAGTTGATTTTTTTTCCTTTTCTTTGGAGAATGTGGGGGAGAGCTGAATGAGTGTACTGAACAGAATGATTATTTTCTTAATTAACTTTTTGTTATGACAGGAGCTGGATTGGGAGCTCCATATCTAAATCATCTCATTTACATCCGCCTCTTCACTCATTAACATACAAAAAAGATTCTCGTTTCGATGAGAAAGTTTGGATTCCACCCTCACTGCAGTGCCATCATCGTCTGATTGATCTGATAGGCGGGAATCCCCTGGGTCTCTGCAAGCACAAAGGCAAGCAGCCGACGCAGCTGGCTTCTCACAAGTTTGATTTCAATAAAAAAATGAAAAAAAAGTTAAAAGATCTCAGTTTCAAAGATAAACAAAATGATTTGTTTCATTGCATAGTGTAAGTTTAACATGATATTATTCTGATCTGATTTTATTTATTATGCTCATTATTTCAACAGCCGTTGAAAATTAATTCAAAAATTAATGAGAATATTAAAAGTTTCTATAGTTGTTTTGATGTATTGTGAATAGTGCTGTTTTTTTTTTTTACATTATTTTACAAACTTTGCATTTTAATTATTTCACTGACATTATACTCAAATTCGTATGGTTATACTCAAGGCAACATACTTTTTGAATACATAAATTTTCTCCATTACAATTTAGTCAATACACAGGTAAAAACATTTAAAAGCAGACATAATCAATAATTTCATAAACACAATATACAGGTGTTATGCACTGGATACAGTTTCGGATGCCAATATTTGAGGAATTATACAAATAAACAATAAATATTTCACTTAGTTCAAATTTATGCTAACTGGAATGTGAAACACAATGACAAAATGTGATTATAAATTCATAATTAGCCATGATTGGTCTTTTCAACCAGAAAGTGGAATATAACAACAACAACCCAGTTAACAAAAAAAAATGGGTTCTTTTGCTAACGTTCCCATTAAGTTGTGAAAGCATTCTGAATGTTCTCATGACATTCATAACATTTTTAAATGTTTTAAAAAAAACATTTTATCTTGGTAATACGAACGTTAGGAGAACATTCCATTTATCGGAACGTTATTTTTGAATATTCTCTGAATGTTCTGAAAGTAGTGACATGTAAAAATGTTAGATGAACATACAACTAAAACATTTCTGAAAGTAAGGTTCCGTGAGCGATAAACAGATAATGTTTTATTGATAATGCTTTGAGAACATTATTAAAGACCAGAACGTTCTATTAACGCTACTGGAAGAATGTTTGTTCAAAACTTTGAGTCAACCTTGCTAGAACGTTAGACAATGTTCTGAGATTGTTACCTGTGAGCTGGGAAAATATAATTCTTCAATGACTTCAATGACAAAGAAAAAAAGTGTAAAACTTGGATTCAGATAAAACCATGCAACAAATCTATCATATCTGTGTACATTTTCCTCATTAAGTGAAAGCGCATGCTTTTGTGTTGAATTCTCGCCACAGCGTGGAGCTCTCTCTCTATCTAGCTGATTGTTCTCTTTTGCCAATAAGTAGGAAAGAGGCTCATGGATGTTCCTCATTTAAAAACACAGCTGGATTGCAGTCGCCCCCTGGACCACTGCTCTGAGACCAGAGTCTTTCACTCAGCTGCCGAAAGACCTCTAAAATATTACAGGGATAACCTTCAAATTCAGGTGCTATTTTTTTTTTTACTTTAACAGCATGGGAATAAAAATATTGAACTAACCCCATATAGTGTTGCAACTTTCAACCCATTTACAGAACATTCACAGCATTTCTTCCTGAAACAAAGGACTTAGGTATTAACCACCATGTTCTTCATGGTTGCTGCTCCTTGGTTATTAATCACGTTTGCATATTTTAGCGCTCCTGTGTTAGCTCTGTGGTCTAACAGATACAATGATGTAAACAAAACCCGTTGGCTTCAGGATTTCCTCCTCAATCATCCACAGAGGCTTTTGTTCATGTAATCCTCTTTACTCTCTGCAGTTACAAAACAAGGGACCTCAATCAGGTCTCATTGCGACTAGCATCTGTAGGTCTAGAACAAAGGAGACACCTTAAAAAGGGACCATCCTCCCCTGCTCTTTATATCATCATCTCAAGTTTACATAATAATTAGAAATGATTATCCCCTTTGTTTCCCCTTAAATAATTCAAATGAATGTCAATTATTTATACTAATCAAGCACCCTGACATCCATTACAATCTCCGTTCCAATTGCACTTTTCAACATTTTTTGTTCAGGTTTGTTTCATAATATCAGCACAATATTTTTTCCCCAACCTTATTAAATTCTCTGGTGTGAATGTAATTGTTCTTCAGGGTTTCAATTTTGCTAGTATTTATTTTTCATTATTTAAAAAAAATAAAAAATAAATAAAATAGGAGTCCCTCTTCAACCTAGGTAATAAAACATGTTCCATAGCCGTTAATATTGATATATGGTCCTAGTTGAAAAAAAGTAATTTTTATTTTTAGGGTGATCTGATGTACACAACATATTGTTCTGACAAATCCAATTTCTTTATTTATTTTTTTACTATTAGTCATTCTACATTCTGATCTCTTTTCATTGACTGGATATACCTGCGCTACCAGAACACATCTGCCTTAAACAAATAATGCTTGGTTTACACTATTATTCATTTGTTTCCTTATAGGCTACATGTCAGATAGTCTCACGCAAAATAATGAACAACTAGCTATGAAACTATATGCACAATAGTACATCTGACACCATCACGGCAAGTGCAACTGTAGTGAATTGTGGTGAATGTGACTGAATTAAAAAATAACTGACAAAATAAAATCACACGGGTACAGCGCCATCTTAAATTGCCATCTTAGAGCTTACATGTTTCACAAATGACAACTAAACGTCTGTGCTCCTTGCACACGGCCCTGGTGCACTCTTCGATTGGCCCTCCTGCTGATGTCCTCCTGTGGCTGGGAGGTGGCTGCGTTTTTTATTGTTACATTTATATAGCGCTTTTTTCTGAACTCAAAGTGCTTTACAGGGAAGGGGGGAATCTCCTCAACCACCACCAATGTACAGCATCCATCTGGATGATGCAACAGCAGCCATAGTCCACCAGAACGCCACCACAGACCAGCTTATTGGTGGAGAGGAGACAGAGTGATGAAGCCAATCAGTATATATGGGGATGATTAGGAGGCCATGATGATGGGGCAGATGGGCAAATTTGGCCAGGATGCTGCGCTTAAAACGCTACTCTTTTTCCGAACGACATCCTGGGATTTTTTTTGGAAAGGTGCCCTCCAAGAGCCTCTTCATACGGGGCATGACAAGCTCCTCGACCATGCAGCTCCTTGATTAATAGCCGTCGTGCATTGGTCACACCACCCATGTAATCAGGGTGTTGTGCAGTGCAGTTGGTGTAGGTATTGAGGGTGGCAACATCCAGCACATTGTAGTATTGGATAATTTCTTAAAACAGTTACCATCCACTTTTTTACATCATGCATGGTGCTCAGGAGGACAACAGCCTTTCCCTTCTTTGACACATAGCTTACCATGGTCATGTTACCATTAGTCCACATGTTACCAAGAGTCCACTGACCGATACCATTGATTTATGACAAATAAAAATGCTGAAATATGGAGATACAAGGTTTCCAGCCGACAGCGACAATATATACTTGTAGTATGTATAATAACGTTCTATTTCAACTTTTATTTTGTTGACCTAACTAGCATTAGATATGTCAACACCAAGCTAGCTAATAGTATTGGATGTTTCTCTTTCTCACTAGTAATGGATTTCAAGGTCAAGGTAACCTTATATTAAAATATTATATCCAGTTGTCTTTCACAAAATATCAAATATTTTCTGTGACAATAAAATAAAATAAAAGTGTTGAGTTGTGTGGCAGGTGAATAGTTTTCTGCAGTAAATATGTTCCTACTATTTACAAATATCAAAGGTTCCTATATGGGTAATTTTTGATGTAGAAATACAAATTAGTTGAAATACAAAAATACAAATACAGGAACTGGGTTTGTTTATAAAGTAAGAAAGGAAAAAGTTAACAATGATTTGTGGAAATAAAAAACAAGATATTTAATGAATATCTGGATTAATAAATGATAAAATGCATTTCTTTCAAAGATTCAGCAAAGAAACACTCAGCCATGATTGAATAACACAGGGAATGAATACGGGTCATTTTAGACCCATGTGTTGCATTAGAACGTCTCGGTTACGTATGTAACCCTCGTTCCCTGAGTAGGGAACGGAGACGTTACGTCGGAATGACGACGAAATAGGGTTTCGCTTAGAAAGCCTATCAGCTTTGAGTATTTAAAAACGAGCCAATGGCAAAGAAATGCCATGGGTCTGCGGAATTTGCATGACGTAACTCCGCCCCACCTCTTGGGTATAAAAGGAGGACGCCGGCAACATGCAGTTATGTTTCTTCGCTGAGGAGCCAAGACTGAACTCAGGCGATCCCCGCGGTACAGCGGAAGTGGCAGGAAGACGTAACATCTCCGTTCCCTACTCAGGGAACGAGGGTTACATACGTAACCGAGACGTTCCATTTCGTGGTCACTCCGAGTTACGTCGGAATGACGACGAAATGGGGTTAACAGTCTAATCACGCCACCTTCACAGCTGTCTTCCAGTGCCCTGCGAAAATCTGAGCCCTCGATATATGTTAGGACGAAGGACTCCTATTTAGCACAGGAATACCAAGGTACACTGGGAAGCATATCACAAGCTTTAGAGGAAATATGCAATTATCACCAACCCAGTGGGGGGGCATTTGAAAATACACATATGACCCGAAGGAAACATATGGAGAAACTCTGAGGTGTCCAGCCGCAGGTGGAATATTTCAACCTCAAGGGTGGCAAGG
Organism: Meda fulgida; assembly: GCA_030578275.1. Taxonomy (NCBI): domain Eukaryota; kingdom Metazoa; phylum Chordata; class Actinopteri; order Cypriniformes; family Leuciscidae; genus Meda; species Meda fulgida. The sequence continues at coordinate 23,882,356 of CM060621.1, read as the reverse complement.
TGGCTTGCCAAGGGAATGACACATGCTCAGAGAGGCTTACAGTGGAAATACACGCGTGGGGGTAGCTCAAGGGAGGGACCATGCACACGGAGGCACCTAGCCGACGCCCAGGCAATAGACACTGGCGCTAGCATCAGGGGTGCTGGAGGAACTCAGGGCTTTCGGAGAAGCTCACCTGAGCAGAATATCGCACGTATCCAGTCCGTGGAGTGGAATGGCGAGCAAGCGAAGACACCTGAGCGGGTCCGGTACTAGCTAGTTGAAGCGAGTACATGAGAGGACACTGGCTCCACTCGGAGATTGTAGAATCTGGCGAATGTGTTCGGTGTCGCCCAGCCCTACAGCTCTGCAGATGTCTGCTAGCGAGGCGCCATGTGCCAGAGCCCAGGAGGATGCCACACTCCGGGTGGAGTGGGCGGTCACACCAAGGGGGCACGGTCGACCTTGCTGCTGGTAAGCCAAAGCAATGGTGTCCACTATCCAGTGAGACAACCTCTGCTTTGAGAGAGCCTTTCCCTTCAGCTTCCCACCATAACAGACAAAGAGCTGGTCTGAGGTCCTGAAACACTGCGTCCTGTCTACATAGGCGCGGAGAGCGCGTACTGGACAGAGCAGTGCCAAGGCTGGGTCTGCCTCCTCCGAGGGCAGCGCTTGCAGGTTCACCACCTGGTCCTGGAAGGGAGTGGTAGGAACCTTGGGCACATATCCGAGCCGGGGTCTCAGGATCACGTGAGAGTAAGCCGGCCCGAATTCCAGGCACGCTTCGTCAACGGAGAATGCGTGCAGGTCCCCGACCCTCTTGAGAGAGGCCAATGCAATCAGGAGCGCTGTCTTCATCGACAAGAACTTAAGCTCCACTGATTGCAGAGGCTCAAAGGGAGCACTCTGCAGGGCACTTAAGACCACTGAGAGGTCCCAAGAGGGAACGAGAGGAGAGCGAGGAGGATTCAGTCTCCTCGCCCCCCTCAGGAACCTGACGATCAGGTCGTGCTTCCCTATGGACTTACCTTCCACTAAGTCGTGGTGAGCGGCAATAGCGGCAACATAAACTTTGAGGGTGGAGGGAGACAGCCTTCGCTCCAACCCATCTTGAAGGAAGGAAAGCACGAAACTGATCGAACACCTCCGGGGGTCTTCTCGGCGAGAAGAGCACCAATTGACGAAGAGGTTCCACTTCAACGCGTAGGCGTGTCTCGTGGACGACGCTCTAGCGGAAGTGATGGTAGCCACCACCGCAGGTGGTAGGGTACTCAAACCTGCCTCGTCCCGTCGAGGAGCCACACGTGGAGGTTCCAGAGATCGGGACGAGGGTGCCACAGGGTGCCCCGTCCCTGAGAAAGGAGGTCCTTCCTCAGAGGAATTGGCCAAGAAGGTGCTGTCGCGAGGAGCACTAGTCGGAGAACCAAGTCCGGGTGGGCCAGTACGGCGCAACCAGAAGGACTTGCTCCTCGTCCTCCCTGACCTTGCGCAAGACCTGCGCAAGAAGGCTCACTGGGGGAAACGCATATTTGCGGCCCCGCGGCCAGCTGTGCGCCAGCGCATCCGTGCCGAGCGTGCCCTCGGTCAGAGAATAAAACTGGGCGTAATGGGTCGAGTCGCGGGAGGCAAACAGATCTATCTGAGCGTCGCCAAACTGGTCCCATATCAGCTAGACCGACTGGGGATGGAGTCGCCATTCTCCAGGGAGGGGCTGAAGCCGTGATAGCTCGTCGGCAGCACGGTTCAGGGCTCCGGGAATGTAAATGGCACGAAGGGACCTCAGATGCCTCTGACTCCATAGGAGGAGGTGGCGGGCGAGTTGCGACATACGGCGGGAGCGTAGACCACCTTGATGGTTGATGTACGCTACTGTGGCGGTATTGTCTGATCGGACTAGTACGTGTTGACCCATGAGCAGCGCTCGGAAGCGGTGCAGAGCAAGGCGTACTGCCAGCAACTCGAGGCAATTGACATGCCATAGGCGCTGGGGTCCTGTCCAGGAGCCCGCGGCAGCATGTCCATTGCACATGGCGCCCCAGCCCGTGGTGGAGGCATCTGTTGAGACAACAACATGCCGAGACACTCTTTCCAGGGGGACACCAGCCCTGAGAAAACTGAGGTTCAACCACGGGGTGAAGGTCTGACGGCAGCTCGAAGTAACTGGTACTCGGAGCGTGCCTTGTTGCCATGCCCACCTCGGGACTCGGTCGCGAAGCCAAAGCTGAAGCGGTCTCATATGAAGCACTCCGAGCGGCGTCACCGCGGCTGCAGATGCCATATGCCCCAAGAGCCTCTGAAAAAGTTTCAGTGGAACCGCACTCTTGCCCTGTATTTGTCTCAGACAAGTCAGCAGTGACTGCGCGCGCTCGCTCGTAAGCTGCGCGGACATGGCGACCGAGTCGATGTCCATACCGAGAAAAGAGATCCTCTGCACGGGGCAAAGTTTGCTCTTCTCCCAGTTGACCCGAAGGCCCAAACGGGCTAGGTGCCGAAGCACAAGGTCCCTGTGTTCGCAAACCTGGTCTCGAGAGTGAGCTAGGATCAGCCAGTCGTCGAGATAGTTCAGGATGCGAACCCCGTGAACCCGAAGGGGAACAAGAGCTGCCTCGACGACCTTCGTGAAGACGCGAGGAGACAGGGCTAGCCCGAAAGGGAGAACCGCGTACTGGTATGCCTGCCCCTCGAAAGCAAACCGGAGGAACGGTCTGTGTCGAGGGAGAATGGAGACATGAAAGTAGGCGTCCTTCAGGTCGATCGCTGCAAACCAATCCTGGGGCCGCACACATTCGAAAATGCGTTTGGCGGTGAGCATTTTGAACGGCATCCTGTGAAGGGAGAGATTCAATACTCGCCGGTCCAGGATTGGTCGTAACCCACCGGTTTTCTTGCGGACAATGAAGTAAGGGCTGTAGAAGCCGGACCTCATCTCGGCTGGAGGGACAGTCTCGATTGCACCCTTCGCCAGCGGGGTGGCAATCTCTGCTCCTATGATCGGGGCATTGCCACCGACCAAAGTGGAGCGGACTCCCCTGTAGCGGGGAGGAGACCGTGCGAACTGAATCGCATAGCTGAACCTGATGGTGCGGGCGACCCAGCGGGACAGTTGGGGAAGCTCTAGCCAGGCTCCCAGGAACTGAACCAGTGGGGTCATGCGGACCACAGGCGTCCCCCCGGAGGGGCAGCGAAGCGGAGTAACTGGCCCGGACGTGGACGGCATACCGATCCGGTGTGGGGGCGCAGTTAACATCCGCGCCCTGACAGAGGAGGCCAGGGAAGGACCAGCGTTCCACGGGGGCCTGCTCTGCCAGGGGTCTGGCGACAGAGTGGGACAGGGACGAAACGGTCCGTGGATGGCACGCCGTGTCAACCGACTCTGGGACAGAGGGGGACGAGGAGAGCACGGCTGGTGGGCGGCGCTCTGTGTCGTCCGAGAACTCTGTGTGCTCAGGGATGAGAGGTTTGTTTCTGTCTTTAACCACATTAGGGTGCTGCCCACCCGTGGGTGAGCAGCGGGGAGTGGAGAACAAAAGATTCTCCCCCGGCCCTCCACCGGGGGAAGGAGTGGCCCTGCTACCATCTCCTGGGAAACAAACGTCATCCCTGAGCAGCCCGTCTCAGGAGCACCGCTTGGCCCGGCGCTTGGCGGGGGGTGGGGCAGGAGCGGGCTGTGGCGCCTTCCTGCGGCTTCCTCCACGCGTCGGCCTGGGTGAAGGCTGCTGCTTTGGCCGAGCGGGAGGGGCGGGAGCCTTAGGAGGGCGCCCTCGGCGGGAAACAGGCTGAGGCGTCTGCCCGACCGACGTCGAGGCAGCAGCGGGTCGGCGGGGCAGAATGTGTTTTATTGCCTCAGACTGTTTCTGTGCAGTTGAGAACTGTTGGGCAAAGTCCTCAACTGCGCCGCCGAAGAGGCCAGCCTGGGACAGGGGCGCATCGAGCAGACGAGTCCGCTCGGAATCCCGCATGTCAGCCAGGTTCAGCCAGAGGTGTCTCTCCTGGACCACCGCAGTGGACATCACCAGACCGAGGGAGCGCGCGGCTACCTTCGTCGCCCGGAGAGCGAGGTCGGTTGCGGCACGCAGCTCATTGAAGAGCCCTGGGTCTGTCCTGCCCTCGTGCATGTTTCTGAGCATCTGGGCCTGGTAGACCTGCAGAGTGGCCATAGCATGCAGAGAGGTAGCCGCCTGTCCCGCCGCTCTGTAAGACTTCGCCGCCATAGACGACGAAAACCTACAGGCCTTGGATGGGTGCTTAGGCTCGCCCCGAGAAGAAGCACTCTGAGGACACAGTTGCATCGCAACAGAGCGTTCAACCGGGGGAAGCCCAGTGTACCCACGGGCGGCCGCCTCATCTAGGGGAGGAAAGGCGGATGGGATCAGCGAGCGGTCCCGGGAAGACAACGGGGTCTTCCAGGACTTCGAGATCTCATCATGCACATCCGGGAAGAAAGGTATTGGGGTTTGCCGTGGACCACGGGGGTCGGCAGCCTTATCCAAAAACCAATCGTCCAGCCGCGAGCGCTCAGGACAGGGTGGAGGCCTCCACTCTAGACCGATGCTCGCGGCTGCCCGGGAAAGAACGGCCGTCATTTCCGGATCCGATTCAGGCACAGCCGTATGCACACCGGAAGGTGGCAGCTGCACTGAATCTTCACTTCCGGAAGAATCAAGCCCACCTTGTGATGCTGCTACAGACATGGCATCTTCCTCTGTAGCTTCAACCGAAACTCGCGGGCCACCCGAAGGTAGACCCGCGGGAATCGGAGGTTCACTATCGGGCACCGTCACTGAAGAGGGGGGCTGGGGTCGCGGACACATAGTCGGCGCCTGGTTCCAGACCGTAACCCTCAGGTCACCCTGGCCACCAGCCGAAGTAGCACTCCTCGGGGGAGCGTTAGATCGGGGTGTGGATGAGGGTACTCTCACTCTTGCGAGTTCATTGAGTCTCGACCTTAGTGACGCGATGGTCATGTTCCCACAGAGAGAACATGACTCATCCACGAGCGCTGCTCTAGCGTGATCCATGCCCAAACACACTAGACAGCGCTCGTGCCCATCAGAGTCAGACACATATCTGCCGCAACCAGAAGTGCACGGGCGAGGCCCGGGGAGACACGCACTCTCTGGCAAACCACTGCACAGATAAGCAGGAAGCGCGCGCTCGCTGGATATCGCCTTCACACCAACACCAGAGGAACTCGTTCGTGAAGCTGACAGTTCAGAGATGGCTTTGTGGAGTGAAGAGAGACTCTTGGCTCCGAAGCGAAAACATAACTGCATGTTGCCGGCGTCCTCCTTTTATACCCACGAGGTGGGGCGGAGTTACGTCATGCAAATTCCGCAGACCCATGGCATTTCTTTGCCATTGGCTCGTTTTTAAATACTCGAAGCTGATAGGCTTTCTAAGCGAAACCCCATTTCGTCGTCATTCCGACGTAACTCGGAGTGACCACGAAAGGGAAGGGTAGTGACAAAAAAATGGGTTTCACTTCATTTGGATGGTCCCTTTAACACATTCTGTTGACTATAAGTAACATTGCACGTACATGTCTACTAACTCTCATTAGAGTATTAGTAGAGTATTAGTAGACTTGTAGGTTTAGGGTTAGAATAAGTTGACATGTAGTTGCATAGCTACTTATAGTCAGTAGAATATCTGTTTAGGACCATCACAATAAAGAGTTATTAGATATTAAGCAGACAGTACACTAATACTCTAATGAGAGTTAGTTGACATGTAGTTGCAAAGTTACTTATAGTCACCAGAATGTTCAAAAGGGACCATCAAAATAAAGTGTTGCCAAAAAATGTTATTAGAAAAGTAAGAAAGGAAAAAAAAAATAAGGATCCGTAATGATCTAAAACAAGTTAATTGAGGAATACCTGGAATACTGAATGCTGAAATTAATTTCTTGCAAAGATATAGAAAATGAAAACTCAGTCAGGTCACTTTAGACCCATGTTGTGCATCAAAGGGTTAAGGAGTTGTTACTAAATTGTTTAATATTTCTTATAGGAAAGTAAGAAGTGCACAGTAAGAATTTTTTTTCCCCTTCAAAATATCAGATATAACTAGACATAAGCAATTGCAATACATAAAATACATATGATGTAAGACTTGAAAAGGAAGCTTTAAGCATCGTAGGCACTAGTTGTCACACCACATGTACTCTGTGTTTTGCGCTGTTCCTGCCTTAGTTGTCATGGTTAAACATTTAATGTCATCATTATGTTCAGGTATGTGTTTCTCGTTAACTAAGTTCAGTTCTGTTTGACTTTCATTGTCTGGTCTTGTCAGTGTGTACATCATATTCTGAGTCAGAATTTGCCTTGTGGCTTATTAAAACCTGTTATACTTCATCTTCCTCATTGTGCTTTAGTCTTGCACCACACAACCCGTGACAGAAGACCCAGCGACTTTTTTTTTGACACCAGTTTGTTTTTTGTTTCTGTTTTCATTTGTTATGGACCTCCCTGCTGTGAAGCTACTGTGCCTTGAGCAGGGAAAATGCTCCTTTGAGGCTCACCTAGAGGATTTCCTTGATCTGGCCTACCTGACGACCTTCCTGGACGACTGCCTCAGCCCGTCAGCTTTGCCGCCTTTGTGGAGTGGGTGCTGGTATCTTGTGGGGCTGATGATGTCACCAGCCCAACTCCCAACCCAGTGCCCAGCCAGAGCCCATCAGACTGTGTGGAACAGCAGGAGCCCACCGCAGACGTCGAGCCCTTCTCCACAGGGAGTGTTTGTGGAATCAATGGGTAAGAATGAGAGCCCCTCCCAGCCTCCCGCCACAGAGAGTGAGACTCTGGCATCACTATTGACTGAGTTGGGATATAATAATTCTGTATTACCCCTTACCATCTTGTTTGCAGAATCTTCTTCATCTGTCTCATTAGTCCCGCCGAGCCTACCTCTCCCACCACCTCCGCTAACCACTATGGAAGATTTGACTTGTCTCATTTGACTATTTATTATTCTTCAGTTTCTTCCTCAATACTCCTGCCACCCTGTCGTCACTGTCTCCCTCCAATCCCTCTGTGTCCCCTCCTCTCAGTGTCATGGTTCCCCTCAGGCCTGCTGGGAGCCATCTCCTCCTGGGCGAGAAGAGCCCGTGGCCTACAGCCTCAGCAGACCTCGACCCATCGCCTTGGCTTCTGCTCTCCTCCCACCCTTGATTCCAGTGTGGACCATTGGCCATTCGACCTCTCCAGGCTCCCTCGGTAAGTCGGCTCCACCTGGGTCAGACCTGCCCACGCCTTTGCTGCGGACGTTCGCTGCTCTCGGGCCCTCCACCACTCCACCTCCATCCTCGGTCGCTCCAGCTCACCCTCTGGTCTGCGGACACACACTTCTCGGAAGGTTGTCTCTGCGGTTCCATCGCGGCTGCCTGGATCATCTCCTCTGCCCTTCGGCTGTGCTGTGGGCACTAACTCCATCATCATCGCCTCCAGCCATGATGGCGTCAGGCCATACGTACCAGTATGGCTCCTCCCTCCGTGCAGGTTTCCACCAGCACCCCTCTGCTCAAGACTCCTCCCTTGCTCTCACCACCTTCATCACCACCCTGGTCTTTTCTGTTCCATCTCCTCCCGGTCAGCCGTCCAACTCCAGAGTTCACTGCCCATTCACCATCTCCTCATCCTCTTCACCTTCTCTCTACGCATTCTCTTCTCACCACATGGACTCTTTTTGTTTTTTGCACTGTTCCTGCCTTAGTTGTCATGGGTATTCATTTGATATCATCATTATGTTCAGGTGTGTGTGTCTCGTTATCTCCACTACTTAAGTTCAATTCAGTTCCCTTTCGAGGGAACTCAACACTGCGTCGAGATCGACACTTTGGGGACGCTCCCTAAGCGTGCGCCTCTGAAGTATGAATAAAACTAATCCAATCCTGATTGGTGTTGCGTCGTGACGTAACATGTGACGGCATACCCGGAAGTATAAAAGTGACGCTGTCACAACACACACTAGCTTTCGCTCTTCAGCAAGCGCTCTGTGTTGAAAAACTGTCTGTCTTATTTGGTGTTGTTTGTCCTTATATCATATCTATATATATATATGATGGCCAGCGAACAATTCAAGAAGTGTGTGCATCCTTGCCCTCGCTTTATTACGGGTGGGGATACACACTCTTTGTGTGTGAATTGTTTGGGAGCGCAGCACGCACGGGCAGCTCTCGAGGGAGCTGCTTGTGTTCACTGTGAAGCACTACCCATTAGAGTGCTGCGCTCCCGGCTGGCGTGCTTTGATGAGCACGGTCAGGCTCGCGCTCCCCGCGGTTCTGGTCCCGCGTCTGTTGAGGCGGCGCGGCGATTGAGATCGTGGGGCTCGCAGCGGGATCTTTTAGATGAGAATGAGGCTGCTGAGGCACCTTCTCATTCTTCGTCTGAGGATCCCGTAGCCCCTGAGAGTGGTCCAGGAGCCCGCATCGCGGCTTCTCCTGCCCACGATCAGGTCCCAATGCTTCAGCTCTCTGCTTCTGAGGAAGTAGATGTGCTGAGTATTGATGCGGATGACCGTGATTTTGGCGCGCCAGTTCACGGCCAAGCTTATGAGGAGCTGGTTGAGGTTGTGACTCGTGCAGTGGCCAGACTCAATATTAGCTGGCCACATCATGAGCAGGGAACGCAGGCGAAAAGCAAGCTTGATGAGCGTTTCCTGCAGCAGAGAGCACAACCTCAGCGCCGGGGTTTGCCGTTTTTCCCCGATCTCCATTCTGAAATCTCGAGATCGTGGGATAAACCGCACTCGTCTCGTGTCTCCAGTCCCAGTATGGTTGATTATAGCAATATTATGGGGGCACGGGACAAGGGTTATGGGAAGATGCCGAAAGTAGAGGAAGCTTTAGCGGGTTATCTTTCCCCTGAATCGGCGTCTTCCCTAAAAACCCCGGCGCTGCCTAGTAAGCCCTGCAGAGATACATCAGCTTTAATAGGCAGGGCTTACATGGCGGCAGGTCGGGCTGGTTCATGTCTGCACACTATGGCTGTCTTGCAGGCATACCAGGCCGACCTCCTGAAAGATTTGGATGAGGGGGAGGGGCCAACTCCTGAGGATATTGCGGAGTTGAGGAAGGCCACAGATTTGTCTCTCCGGGCCACAAAAGAGACGGCCCGTGCCATTGGCCGCTCTATGGCAGCTATGGTGGCTACGGAGAGGCATCTGTGGCTGAACCTATCTGGAATAAAAGATAAAGATAGGTCTTTTCTGCTGGATGCGCCGCTCTCGCCTTCTGGCCTGTTTGGCGACGCCGTTACTTCGGTCGTCGACAGGTTTCAGGAGGCGAAGAAACAATCTGCGGCGTTCCAGCAGTACCTCCCCCGTAAGGCTAAGTCCAAATCGAGTAGGGTGGGGCCGAGCGATCAGCCCCAGCCAGCAGCCAGCTACTCTCACCGGGCAGAGCAGAAAGAGAGCGTTTCCTCTAGAGCCCCTCCTCCTGGAGCTTGGCAACAGAGGAAGCGCTCTCAGAAATCGAAGTCCTCCAGCCAGAGGGGTGACCTGAGGGAAGTCATTCAGGCTAGGAGGACTTCGGGGAAGAGGTCCTGACCGGAATGGTAGGACCTCTGAGGGCGGTCCCCTCCACTGCAGGGCAACCGAGGTTGTTCTCGCAGCGGAGCCCTCTAGGAAACGATGTAGGTTGCCCGCCGTCAACGACGCTTCGGGTCGCATCTCTTTCCAGCGAAAATTTTCTAGTAAAGCATCAGTTATGGTTAAAAGAACCGTATCGACTACAGCCTGCCGGTATTCCGCTTCAGGCAGTCGAGAAAGATGCTCGAAGAACACCAGAGGCCAGTCTCGAGAGGCTGGTACCCCTAGTAGATTTTGTAGAGGCATGGTATCATCTTCCCAACATATCTGCATGGGTCCTGCATATAATAAAATCAGGATACAGACTGCAGTTTGCGTGCCGCCCCCCCAAGTTTTCTGGGGTGGTGCAAACTGCAGTACTTCCAGAGCAGGCTCAGGTGATGGAACAGGAAGTGCAGACTTTGCTGCTAAAGGAAGCCATAGAACGTGTTCATCCTTTAGACAGGGAGTCCGGGTTTTACAGCCGGTACTTTATAGTTCCAAAGAAGGATGGGGGGTTAAGGCCAATTCTAAATCTCAGGGTTTTGAACCGATCTCTGAGGAGGTTCAGGTTCAAGATGTTAACCATTCCTGCAATCGTGAGTCAAATCAGATCCGAGGACTGGTTTGTCACGATAGATCTAAAAGACGCCTATTTTCACATCTCCATCCTTCCATGGCACAGGAGATACCTGAGGTTCGCTTTCGGGGGCGAAGCTTACCAATATCGGGTTCTTCCGTTCGGCCTAGCACTCTCTCCCCGCACATTCACCAAGTGTATGGATGTAGCCCTTGCTCCACTGAGACTTCAAGGCATCCGTATATTGAATTATCTCGACGACTGGCTCATTCTGGCCCAGTCTCGAGAAATGGCAGTTCGGCATCGAGATGTCGTCCTTGGCCACATTCAGAAATTAGGGTTGAGACTCAATGTAAAAAAGAGTGTGCTAGAACCATCCCAGTCCACGATATTTTTGGGAATCGTGTGGAGCTCGATTACGATGCAGGCACGAATGTCTCCCGCACGTGTCGAGTCAATTCTGGCGATGGTATCTGGGTTAAGGCTGGGCCAGGCCATCACTGTAAAGCAATTTCAAAGAATGCTGGGTCTCATGGCAGCGGCATCCAACGTTATTCCTTTGGGCCTTCTGCACATGAGGCCCCTTCAGTGGTGGTTGAAAACCAAGGGGTTTTCTCCCAAGGGGAATCCGTTTCGTTTAATCAGAGTAACGCGCAGATGCCTTCGTTCTCTGCAAATATGGAAGAAACCTGGGTTCCTATCCCAAGGGCCGGTGTTGGGAGTGTCATGTCGCCGGAAATCCGTTTCGACAGACGCTTCCCTCACGGGCTGGGGCGCGGTCATGGACGGCCGCTTTGCCAGGGGTCTGTGGCAGGACCATCATCGTTCTTGGCATATAAACTGCCTAGAGATGATGGCTGTGTTCAGGGCTTTGAGGAGCTTCCTCCCAGACATCAAGGGTTACCATATCTTAGTACGATCCGACAATACGTCGGTGGTAGCCTATCTGAACCGACAAGGGGGACTCAGATCGCGCCCTCTGTGCAGACTGGCGCATCAGATTATTCTTTGGTCCCAGAGGAAAATACTGTCTATCAAGGCAATGTATATTCCGGGGGTTCAGAATCAGGGAGCAGACATCCTGTCGAGGCAGGGGCTGAGGCCCGGGGAATGGAGACTTCATCCAGACGTGGTGAAGTTGATATGGGAGAGGTTTGGACCAATGGAAGTGGATCTGTTTGCGTCTCGAGAGACGTCCCACTGTCCACTTTGGTTCTCCCTCTCACTTCCAGCCCCTCTGGGGTTGGATGCCATGGTACAGGCCTGGCCGAGGCTTCGCCTGTACGCTTTTCCCCCGATCGCTCTGCTCCCGGGAGTCCTGGAGAGGGTCCGTCAGGAGGGCATCAGTCTTCTTCTGGTTGCCCCAATGTGGCCGACCCGAGTGTGGTTTTCGAACATAGTATCACTCCTGATAGCTCCGCCATGGCAGATTCCTCTGAGGAGGGATCTGTTGTCTCAGGCGGGGGGCACAATTCTCCACCCTCAGCCAGAGCTGTGGAAATTGTGGGTCTGGCCTCTGAGGGGGTTCAGTACCTGAATGCTGGTCTATCAGCTGGAGTGGTTGAAACTATACTTAGCTCCAGAGCTCCGTCTACTAGGAGATTATATGGCCTCAAGTGGAATGTTTTTGCCACTTGGTGTAGAGAACATGAGTTGGATCCAGTAAACTGCCCGGTGGCTTCAGTTCTGGAATTTCTTCAAGATCGGTTCTCTGCAGGTCTCTCCCCTTCCACGCTTAAGGTGTACGTGGCAGCCATTGCAGCTTTCCACGCTCCGTTAAGTGATGGGCCCCTGGGGAGGCACCAGTTGGTCATTCGGTTTCTCCGCGGTACTTGGAGGATGAGGCCGGCAACCAGGTCTAGAGTTCCTGCTTGGGACCTGGCTATAGTTCTGGAAGGGTTATCCCTGGCCCCTTTCGAACCTCTAGAGTCGGCTTCGCCTAGGGATTTAACGCAGAAAATGTTTTTTCTCTTGGCCATTACCTCTCTTAAGAGGGTGGGAGATCTCCAAGCCCTGGCAGTAACACCAGCTTGCTTGGAGTTTGCCCCTGGCAGAGTAAAGGCCTTTTTGCACCCGAGTCCGGGCTACGTACCTAAGGTTCCTTCGAACACGGCTCGGTCTGTAGTCCTTCAGGCATTCCATCCTCCACCTCATGTGTCGGCAGAAGAAGAGAAGCTTCATTTGCTCTGCCCCGTCAGAGCTTTGAGCGTGTACCTTGAGAGGTCCTCTTCTTGGAGAAGGTCGGACCAGTTATTAGTATGTTTTGGGTCACCTAAGAAGGGGCTCCCGGCATCTAAGCAGACTATTAGTAATTGGATAGTCCAGGCTATTACTGCGGCTTACAAGGTGCGCGGTTTGCCTTCACCTTTAGCCGTCAGGGCCCATTCAACTAGAAGCATGGCTTCTTCTAGGGCCCTTCTTTCGGGAGTACCTCTACAGGAGATCTGCGAGGCAGCCGGTTGGGCTACTCCGCATACTTTTATCAGGTTCTACAGTCTCCACCTTCCAAGTACGCCTGGCGCACACGTGCTCAGTCCTTGCTGAGTGCCTAGACAGTTTCACTCCGGGACAGGCCTATTCGGTGCGTGGCCTAGTGGGCACTCGTTCCCCAAAGTGTCGATCTCGACGCAGTGTTGAGTTCCCTCGAAAGGGAACGTCTCGGGTTATGACTATAACCCTTGTTCCCTGAGAAGGGAACGAGACACTGCGTCGTTCTGCCACGCCCCTCGAGGCCTTTGAGCGTCTTGCTTCATCGCGAGGCTAGTGTGTGTTGTGACAGCGTCACTTTTATACTTCCGGGTATGCCGTCACATGTTACGTCACGACGCAACACCAATCAGGATTGGATTAGTTTTATTCATACTTCAGAGGCTCACGCTTAGGGAGCGTCCCCAAAGTGTCGATCTCGACGCAGTGTCTCGTTCCCTTCTCAGGGAACAAGGGTTATAGTCATAACCCGAGACGTTTGTTTCATCATCGGGTCCCGTCAGTGTGTATGATATATACTGAGTTGTAATTTGTGTATTATTCTGTGTGTTATTCTTCATCGTGCATTTGTCTTGCACCACACAACCCATAACAGAAGACCCATGACACTAGTAAGAAAACATTACATTATGTAAACTATCTGCCAACAAAGCACTGAACACAAACATTTTGATCCACAATGTGAGAATGGATATTAGGACAACTTAACCCTCTGGGGTCTGAGGGTTTTTTTGGGCCCTGGAGAAGTTTTGACATGCCCTGACATTTGTAGTGTTTTTTTTTTCCAGTTGCTTGTAAACAAATTAATGGATAAAGTCTCATTACACTGTATTCAGCACAAACTGGGCTACATTAGAAGTAGCGGATGAAGAACAAATTTAATACAGAACACACTGTTTTTTTTCAGTTGTAATGCCACAACGTTGGGCCGATCAGGATAATAAGGAGAAGGTTTCACTTTCAAATACTTTGAAGACTTGCAGCTCTGATGTAAAACATAGGCATCAAATTATAGTAATTCATTTGCATTTTTACAAGGTTGTCTAAAGGGGAGAATTATAACCCTCAAATCCTTTGATCAGAGTAGAAGTTCACTAACAATCAGCCACTTACTTTCTGACCAAGTGTAAGCAAATTTTGCAGTAAGACAAACTGGCTGTACAGTATTATTACAGCGGTTTAATGATTATAATGAATCCAAAAAAATGAAATGAAAAATGAATGCCTGTCAGGGGAGCATCACAATAAAGAGTTGGCAGATATTAAGCAGACAGTCTACTAATACTTTAATGAGAGTTAGTTGACATTGTCGTTGTCGGCTAGTATCAGTGTACAATTAACAATTGTATCTCGAGGCCTCCGGCCAAATTTGCTATCTTACTTGTTGCCTCCTCCCAAGTTAACACTTTTTAAGTGCTTCCTATTGGCAAATAGTTTAGGTCAATTAGAGCAAAAGACACCAGGTGTGATCTGGTCCATAGAGCCTGTTCTCTTTTTTTTTATGCATGTGCAATGATTTTTGTTTGTTTTTACGGCATCCCTAACTCCAATCCAAACCATAACGTTACCCACTACAACTTTCATGAACAAAGAAATGTCATAAACTTTTTTTTTTTTTTTTGGATTGACAAATACTGTTAGAAAGGTTTGCGGCTGAGAAAGTATGAAGGGAAGACAAAAGAGAATATACATGCAACAATTTTAGTGACAAGAATTGCAAAGAATGATTCCAAAATATAATGTAGAGAGATCTTATGCGGTCTGATGGAAATTACCACTTATTATTTTAATACATTGGGCTTTTGCCCAAAGAGTTTTGATGGATTAGTAGCTCTCAACATTCCAGACAGAAACACGTTTCTTTTGCTCACAAGAAGTTACTTCAAATAGAGACTTCAGACAAGAATTCAAATTCACCTGTCAAAGTAAATCACATTACAGCATCAATGTCCTTCAGCATTCAAAAGTATCAAAGAACTATGAAATTGATAAATAATAAAGAATAACTGACTTTATTGGGTAGGTTTTATCACAATGTTAAATAACATGGGTAGTTAAATTGTGACACAGTCAATCAATCTTGTTCTTGTTCTTTACCCCAAACAGATTAATTCTATTATAATTATTAACAATACAAAAAGAAAGCTCTATTAAAATCGAAACAGTATAGAAAGTCACATTACAAACAAAGATAATTCAAAGACATCATTGGTGTAGTAGGACTGTAAAGAATTCAGAAAGGAAATAAACCCACTGTTTGGATTTGTTTTTGTGGAAGCAGCAGTGGCAACACTGGTTTTTCAGGTGCTAGAGGCAAGATGCTTTGGTATTATGTCATTGTACAACCCAAAGCACATGACAGACTTAAACATTTCCATTCAGTAGCTTATCTAATCAGTCTGTCAATCCTTCATGATTCTTATTCAATCATCATTCAGAGTTGAAGTTCTTCAGGAAGTGGAGTTTTTAGGCAGTTTCCCTACTTTGTTGATATCTGTTTACATGAGAGATGTCAACAGTTTTACAAAAAAGTAATTTCACAGCAATTTCCTAAAGTCTTAATTATAGTTTGATATTAATTTCACACTGGACATTTATCAATGTAATTGTATTGTACCATGCTAAAAGTAGTTTTACTTGTATTTTGTCACCCTAATTATGATGAAATATGGAGGGATGTTCCCATCCTGTAACGAGGGACCCATGAATAGATTAAGTGATTTAATGTATACTCACATATTTTCCATGTTTCTTATGTTGTTCATGTTAAGGTGTCTAGAGGCAGGAATATTCTCATCCTCATCCTCAGGAACCTAAGAATAAATGTCAACAATTCTATTTGTCGCCAGGACTCTTTTTTTTTTTACAGAGAAAACCTCAAATAAATAAGTGTTTTACTTGATATTATTTATTTAATCAACAAAAACACCTTTCTCACCTCCCAATAAACCTCATCATCAAAGCAGTTGCCATCTGCTGGGTCACCCCAGATTGGTAGCTTTAGTATCCCACCTGTAAAATTAAACAGCATAAACAATGTCAGCTCTAACGCATATTATGATCTAAAAACACTTAGTTTACCATTTAAATTTATTTGCACTCACCAACCAAAGCTCCACCCACAAGACCAAATGCTATTGCTACACAGAGACCTGCTGCCTGGTAACCCCCCTGAATGCTGACTGTCCTGTTAGCAACGGCATCCTTGAAGTCGAACGTGTTCATCAACCTGAACAGAAAATGCAGTATTAAGGAGTCACGCGATATTTTGCTTTCGTTTTCTTTTTTGCAGCAGAGCAAACAGAAGCCAACTGTGACTCTGAGTATGTGTAGATTTATATATATATATATATATAACCTGTCTGTCTGCCTGACTGACACAAACTTACCCTTCTTTTCCATAAACTGACTCACTGGCAGAAGCTGCAGTAATAGCTCCAACGATACCGCCGATAACTCCAGGCATTCCATGCAGGTTATGTATTCCACAAGTGTCTTGTATTTTCAGAGTTTTTTCCATAAAAGGCTGATATATAAAAAAAAAAATACATAAAAGATTATGGTTGCATACGTGCTTATACTGCTTATAATTTAGACTTCAAATCAATTTATAAATGTTTGACAATTGATTGTGCATTACAGCATACAGTAAATGAAAACATTTTAAACCACCTACATTTTTAATTAATATACAATAGATGTTTCCTTTACTTCAATATGAGCAATGTCATTACTGTAAAACACTGCAAAACTCACAGTCAGAAACAAATATCCAAGTGTGGAAACAATGCCTGTACAGAATCCTACTATCACAGAGCCGTAAGGTGTAATCATGAACTCTGAAGCTGTTCCCATCGCAACACCACCAGCCAAGGTAGCATTCTGAATATGTACCTGAACAAAGTCAAGAAAATGTAAGGGTTATTTTATGCAAAAATAAATAAGGATCAACTCAGATCTCACAGATAGTCTCCTGAAATGTACCATGTCAAGCTTTCCATGTTTCTGTGAGAGACTTGAAATGGCAAAGGTAGTAAGAACTGATGAGGCCAGTGCGAGGTAGGTATTTATAACAGCTCTGTGCTGCCCATCTCCATGATCTGCAATAGCAGAATTAAAACTGGGCCAGAACATCCACAGAAAGAGAGTGCCTGATAAAGGGAGATGGAAGAAACTTAGGAACAGTTCCCAATGTTTTGATTGCTCATTGGATACAATAGACAAAGGCCCCTGGGGTAATATGTCCTTTTAAATTTTATATTCTTCCAAAACACTAAAATAGCAACAAATAGCACAACACGTATCGTCATTGCCAAAAGGGTAAAATTTGATTCAATCTAACATTTAATAATTTTTTAAATGTTGCATATGTAGCTAATGGGATCAGATTTTTTTTTTCTGTCATCATTAACTCACCCTAATGTTGTTCCAAACCTGTATGAATTTCTTTCATCTGCTGAACACAAAATATGATGTTTTAAAATAATTTGGATAACCAAACTGTTGAATATGGGTAAACATTTACTTCCATAGTATGGAAAAAAATGACTATGGAAGTCAATGTTTGGACCAACTTGAGGGTGAGTAAATAATGACAGAATTTTAATTTTGGGGTGAGCTATCCCTTTAAAAAGCTTTGAAAAGGCAAAATATGATTAAATAAAAATAATGTACGATTTGCTGAAGTGGTTATTTTGAATAAATATGTACTTAAATGTAAAATATATTGCAAAATAAACAGCTCTTCTAGTGGCTTTTGTTATAGCTTGATTAATACAACAGGGGAAAGCTGAGAAAGGATTTTTTTTACTACTCACCAATCATTGCAAACACATCAGAGTGGTATACAGATCCTTGATAATGTTTGCTCTGAGACAGCAATGGTCGATATAAGATCCTAGATATGGCCAAACCATAATATGCTCCAAAAGTGTGGATGACCATGGAACCACCAGCATCTTTCACCTATGCATGAATGAAGCCATCAAAAATGATAAATTCCTGCACTGATGTTATTCGGTGGGATAAAACAGGAAGATTAAAACTTACATGAAGGAGTTCTAAAATTATATATTCCTCAACTGCAAACAGGGTGACTCCAAACAGAGTAAGAACCATCAGCTGCACTGGACTGACCTTTCCAAGACAAGCGCCATATGCAATGAGACAGCCAGCCACACAGAAATCTGCATTGATGAGGCTGATTGAAAAATTACAGTGAAATTCTTTAGTTACAGATTATAGATGCATATATTAAACATTGCTTCTAAAATGGAACAGGGAATCACATCGAATCAGTCATGTGGCACTAGGGTTAGGAGGCTTAAACATGAAGGTGAACGTATCAATAATGTCAGTAAGTAGATTACAATAATCAATTACTTCTCAACCCCAATTTTTATTTTCCAGTCATCGCTGTCAAGGTAATGAAACCAGCCTTGCATCAGCAGAGCCCATTGAATTCCAAAAGCTGCGATAAGAAAATTGAAGCCAACTCCACAGAAACTATAACGCTTAAGAAAGGTCATGAGAAATCCAAAACCAACAAAGATCATCACATGCACATCTTGAAAACCTGAGGAAACAGAAAATAAAGTTTGTGTGTGAATATGTACATGATTATGAGTAGATAAATTGCAGTAAATTTAACACATTAGTGAAACATGCTGGTGATGTTACTTACTTGGATATCTATAGTAAAAATCATTCTCTAAATTCGTGGAAATATTTTTTCTTCTTTTGTGTTCGATCCAATGGGTGTCAGATTCCTCATTATAACGAACGAACACACCAAACAGGATGATCAAAGCAACCTGCCAGACAAAGCAGACTGCTGGAAGACTGATTCGAATATTGGTGTTTTTGCTCATTTTAAGTCTTGTTGATTTTCCCAAAGAGAGGTTCTGGAGATGACAGTGACACTCCTTTCAATAGGAACATGTTATTCACCTTTGCTCATAAAGGTTTAATAGTTTGTTCTGGAGGTGTGTCCGGATATCATCAGCTAGCCACTCCTACAAAGACATAAACACACATACTTATGACAAAAAGTTGTTAACAATCTCAAATATTATGACAAATATACAATTTTAAAAAACTCTTGATAATACAAACCCCAAAATCTAAAGATATCATTGCTTTGCAAACACATATTCACTTTTGAAATTATAAAAGGCTGCAATTTTGTAACATTTTATTTTCCCCCTTTTACTGTTAGTTTGCTGCAACGTGATCTTATAGAAAATACGTGTATATTTTTACGTAAATTGTAGTTCTACCACACGTACATTTACTTACGTTTTCATACACATATAAACGTATAATATTGAAATATTGACAGCACTAAAACGTACAATATTTACGTATTGACTGTAACAATGGTGGCAAACCTAGTCTGTTCTTATATTGTTTATCTGTGTTTTGTTTTTGTTTGTTTTTTGGTCAATGTGTGTATTTTGTAGAGTTTCTGTATGTATTTATGCAATAATAATACAAAAATAAACAATGGTGACAAAGACGAGGCGAAAAGTCTACATGCAGAAATATTTTATTATAGAAAAAACACAAAGAATATTCAACCAAGGAGTGGAATAATCCTGACCAGGAACAAGAATGCAAAACTCTAAGGCAATGACTCCCAAAGACAGACTACACACAGGGCTATATCCACACACACAGGGAAACTAACAAGATGACAAGGAAACAAGAAAACACCTGCGGGACTATTAAGAACTATTCAGTGTTGCTATGATGACAAGGAAGGGAGCTAACACAAACAAGGGAACCAGGGGTGCTTCTCAATTCTTATTTGTGCATTCTCGCTTCCTTTCCCCGCGTCTCAGCTCCACCCCCTGTAGGATACGAGGGAAGGCTGCAAGGAAAGAAAATGAGGACGGAGGAATGGAAGGAAAGCTTATTTATACATTGGAATACTTGATGACTCGAGCATCACTTATAGCGTCATCAGCAGCGCTCTAAGGATCTGCCCTTATATTGTATTAGTTTGGTTATTTAAGAAATTCATAATAAATAATCAAGCAAGATACCCTGTTGAAATATGTGAGATGTGTTGTTTATATAAACTGCAAAGGTAAAGTATAAATTAAAATGATTGTGACCGATGTGAAGGGGGAGGAGACTTGATACATGTGCCATATTAAGTTGATCAAACTTTCCGCAAAAGATACACCTGCGTATCCTCGCTAATGACTACTCAGGAAGCCTCCTCGCTTCTCGACTCCTCACGGTGCGATCAGAGAATTGAGATGTCCTTCAAGATGGCTCGATTGGTTTCCGGGTCATAGGATGGAGGACAGAGGAGTGAGGAAACGAGTGCTGTGTTCCAGTTCACTTTTAGACACACACTTGCGAACTTCCCTAAGCCACAATCCCTGCCGCCATTTTGAAGTGTGTTCCACTTCGTGAAGTGGACGAGGGAAGTTTATATGGACAGACCCCCGCTCCCTCAATTTTGACAGAAGGAGCGAGTCTACTTCATATGTACACTTCAGGCAGCTCCATACCACAATGCAACACGATTGTGATGTCAACGCATTTTGCGTTTATTTTACCCCACCACAAACAACTTTAGATATATGAATTATTAAAAAAAATTTAAACAACTCAAACACACCTATATACATATAGACTGCTGCATTAAACAATTTCGTAAGGGGAAAAAAAATAAATGAATAAATCAACCCCATGGAGTCTAAGTGATCAAGGGGCTTAGCACGTTCCAATTTAGCCTATTGCAAAGGTTCCGCCAGTAGTTGGCACTCATGCAACATAAGCAATGACGTACATCCGAGTGAACGAGACGTAGGGAAGATAGCGAGTGAAGGGCATGGCAAGTTTAGACTGGAACGCAGCCAGGGAGGGATATTGAGAAGCACCCCAGGAACTAAACACAAAAGGAGAACACATAAACAATAGAAACAGAAAACACTTACACTTAAGTCCTTACAAAAGCACAACACCGGGATCGTGACAGACAGCACTAAAACGGAAATTATTTATGTATGAATACATTTACTGACGTTCAAAATTGTACATATTCCTATTTAAGTATATTAAAATCGTGGCATTAATGTTTTAACTATTGTATTCAATTGTCATATCATGTTTTCAGTCACATTTGTGATGCGATCTGGGAAAACCCACCACATGGTGAAATTTGACATATTACATGTTTTGATACCATATTAAAGATGGGTTCAAGCCCTTTCCAAATCTGTTTTTATTTCTTTTATCGTTTGTCTGTTACAAAAGTTGTGGTTATCTGAAATCAGCTGATCGCTGTGATTTTCAGAAACGGAATTGAGAAAAACAGGTTTAACTAGTCAAGTTAAAGTCAAGTCATCTTCATTTATATAGCGCTTGCAAAGCAGCTTTACAGAGGTAAACATATAATTTAAGGTAACAGAGATTGTTTTGGCTTTATAGCGGTTCTTGAATAATGTTATTTTCCAGCTAAAGTTAGTTTTGATTGATTCACTTCCATTAAAATGATCATTTGTTATAAAATTAGGGGCCTCTAACACGGTGCCATTCTCTCTGAACAGACTTTAAACGCAAACCTGTGATAGACGCTTATGGCGTTCACATGCACATTAAGAATTTATTCTATAGTTCTGTGCGTTTGAATATGTGCGCAGGTTTGTAATTCCCTACAATTCATGCATAAACAAACTACTTGTCTGGCTTATAAATTTGATACAGAATTTTATTTAATTTTATCACTTCGGGGTAGGTACGTGAAACCAAATTCCCCACAACGCTTTATCTGTAGAGTGGGAAAGGGATCCTCCATAGGGAGAGGCTATCTAACTGTTACGTCCTGCTAGCGGGACGACTGGCCCTCTTTTTCTGTTGCCTTTTTTTCTTATCACATATTTTAGTAATCATCATTAGGTATCATTCGAAAGCTTACGAACTCAAAATTCGTCCTGTGGAAACCATTTTGAAATTGGACGACTGAGAGGCGAGGAAGGTCTTTTAAGCGAGCAGCTTCAGACTCTGTTGTTCTCTTGTGTTCCGCATCACACCACACGATAACGCTGGATAACAATAAATAAATAAAAACTTGCTTGCCGTTGTAATTTACACAGGACTGGCGGGACCTTTATTCTGTTATGTGGTTTATTTTGATAGGCGAAACTGTCTTTGTAGTGTTAAGAGAAGGAGAGATAAATGTGCGATTTTGTTTTTTGTGCGTGTTTGTTTTTTGTGCTCCGCCGTGCGTGTTCTTAAAGAGAAAGACACAGTCTTTTCAGCTTGCCACTATAAATTGCTATTTTTCTGCACTAAACTAGTGAGTTTTCCCAAGATATATTAAGAGATGATAAACAAGATTTTATAGAATAATCATTTATTGAAAACCCAATTTTGACAAAAAACTGATATTATATGTTTCTATTTTTAGACCTTACTGAAAACGTACCAGCGCAACATCCGGCGGGTTTTCCCAGATCGCATCACATTTATTAAATGTAGTTTACTGATTTACTTAAAAAATAATACCATTTTGTTATATGTTTGCGAGGAACAGATCCAAAATAACATAAACGTCAAATCCCGCTGTGGTTAGGATGAATTCAAATAAAAAAAAATTGCACCCTCAAGAAGCCTTACAACATGTTAAAATGCCAGTGATATCAAACGCAGATTAGCTCCATAGACAGTAAAAGAAATGGACACAGCGACCCCGTAGGCTTCAACGGAGAAAAGTGAAGTCAATTAAAAGCACTCACTTCCTGATGGCTGAGTGTACTCAAACTGAGCTTGACGACGTAGATGTGACGTGCACAATCTGTCTGACAGTTGTAAGTCTTCTAGTAGCTGTGGCAAGAGAAATCTGAATCATTCCCTTCCGAATCTTGCAGAGACGGAGAGCGTGAGTAGGAGCTGCCCATGAGCTACAAGCAGGATCAACTTTATGACTCTCGATGGGCTTCTCCCTTGACTTTATGCCTCCACATCCCCCCGATGGCCTGCTAGATTTTCCTCCTGTCTATACAGTAATTTCTTTACTGTGCGACAGAGAGTCGCGTGGTTATGATGCAATCGTTAGCCTATTTTTACAAAAACGGCTTCTACGGGGCCATAACGTAAGAAAGAAGGTAATGGAGCCTTTTATACATTGTCGTGTTTCTTTCGAAGTCTTTGAGTCTTTGAACGCCTCAGATGTACAGTTATTCGCTGTCAAAGTGACGCCAAAATGAATGGGAGTCAATGGAATGCTAACAGCAGGTGATGGCTTGCTAACCAGTGCTAACCCCCATGGAAGGTACGCTGTCCGGGTGCTGGATTACCCCCTGGATTAGCTCTCGCCTGCTTCGTCACAGATTGCGACATGCCGTGTTTCAGTCGGTGTACATTTGAAATTGGGAAATGCTTGCCTTCATGGAGAGAAAACGGAATTAACATTTTCATGGATTAATAAATTAAACTCTGCTCTGTAGTCTGTACCTCATACAAAACTATTAGGGACTTTAAGCAACAGCCTCTGGTGGAACTGCAACGGCATTCTGATGTTCTATTGCGCATGCGCGACTTTAATTGCTACTTTGCGGCGTTCTACTGTAACTGTCTACTACGGGAGAACAGCCGATTCTTTAGCTACGGCAGTTAACCGTTTACCTCCGGCTGCCATTGCCGTTCCATCAACAGCTGTTGCTTAAAGTCCCTATTATACCGCCAGAGAGGACTGCGACTGCCACACATCCTCATGTGAATGACGTTTGGTACCGCTTTTAACATTTTTCACAATACATAAGTTATTGTGATTACACTTGTCTGTCTGTAATGTTTTTCTTCATAACTGTACATAGTTTTAAGAAATGGTTATGGGTAGTTTTAGGGGTAGGAGTCGTATCATCTAAAAACATACAAAAAAGTATGTTTTGTGTCTTTGAAAATTATGTATTGTATTTAACAATGAGACCAGGCTGATATATTACACTAATAATGAGTCAAGTAACACTTTATCCAGATAATTAAAAATATGTAATATTTTGTGCAGAATTTTGCAGCTCATCGTCAGTTTACTAAAAAATAATATTTGCTAAAAGCTGTTTACTTATTATAATCTCATAATTTTCATGTAGCATGATGTGTGAGTTACATGCTGACATTGTTGCTACTGCTGCTCAGAAAAAAATCTTCTGTAGTGTCAAAGATTTTCCCCTCACATTTGCGTGAAGTATGTGCAGTATGCACAACATTTAGTGGTATGTGCAGTACGCACAACATTTAGTGGTATGTGCAATATTCAGTTACTTTGAAATGTTCTCACAACAACATGTTAGTGTGTCAAGCCATCACCATCACTTCTCACCTTGAGTGGCTAGACTTTTCTTTTTTTACCTAAAGTTAAAATATTTTATTCTACTTAGCCTTACTCTAACTTATCATAACCTCATACTGAACAAGGTTTTTGATTAAGCTAATCTAATAGACTTCTTTGAGTGATCAACAGATAGTATTAGGATCAATATATATTTATCTACATACATTTTATTGAATGCTTTATTCTATTTTATTTTCTATCTGGTTGTAGCAATCTAGTGTGTCACTGCTTACATTTTTATAAAAAAAATATGCCTTTGTTAAAAAAAGGGGTTTTAAACTCTTTCAGATTGACTAAATGACTTATCTGAATGTAAACAATGTTTCCCCTGCAGGTTTACAAAAAGAGCACAGACCATACTTTAACATCAATTCACTGATATAAAGTTGTATCAGCTATAAAGGCATGTATCAACATCTGATGAGATGTGCAGGCAAAACAATCTCAGATACTGAGTCAGTCTGTAATGTGTTATACTCAGAGAAAGTGCATAATTGGATATAGTATACCATTTTACCAAGTTCAAAACAATGGCTAGAGGTTAATGTTTTACTAAAGGTATATTCCTTGCTTACCTGCAAATTGCTATTGGCTTACATTAATGCTAAATCTATGTGGTCCACAATAGTGGACAGATTAGTAACTTTCTCAAAACACAAAACATTATTGTCTTGCAGTAATCAAGATGTATTTTCTTTCTTTTGTTATTTAATAATTAATGTATCAGTAAACTATGGTTAACTAGACTTAGCAAGAAACAAATTTGTTGAGTAACAGTTAAGATGAGGCTTTGTGAGAATTGTCAGTTGGGAACCATCCTTGAAGTTATGGACACCTAAGTGAGGCACACCCATACACCAAGGGCCAGATTTACTAATAACGAAAACACTCTTTTGTTGTTAAAGTACTGTCAGGGTTTACTGAAGACACGCAGTGAACAATTAGTGATGAAAAGGCATGGGCACAGTCATTTTTGGAACTGAACTTATTGCATGCATTTGTCATTTCAGACGTAAAATTGATGGGAGAAGAGTATTTAAATGAATCACACAATGCAATTTCTCAAGGTTTGGACTTGTCAATTTATTGGTATTTGAGCCATTATTTACCGCCCTGCAAAAACATATCACCAGCAGAACTTTCCACTCTCATCGGTGCTTTTTTGGAATTGGGCTCTCACGCTAATTTGCCCTGTATAGTTAATCTGTATAATTAATCTGGCATCTAGTCTGCTAATACATGTATACATGTGACACCTGTAGTTTCATTCACCTGTGGGATTTTCTGTTGAATCACTAGTAGGCAACAATACATATGGTGACTGAATCACACTGATTGGCAGAATAGATTTCTACTGATAGTAAATTCACATAGATTTACTTACACCAATATATTTATACATATATATTTTAACCAATGCCTAGAAGTAATTCTGGAATAATTCAGGAAATGTCCTCTTTCCCTTTGCAATGCACACATAACATACATACATGAACAATGAGGAGTTGAGCTGTAAAATTACTAAAGTGAAAAAAAGTCAAAAATAATTTTGTTTTCCTTCCTGAAGGCACCCAAAGTATAATGAAAACACTTACCTACCTCAGACAAACTGTATTTTCCCCCTTTCTCTCTTCAATCACCTTCACAGAGTGACTAATATAATGAATAATGTTGAGTTCACAACATGCATTACATTTTTAAATAATTATTTTTCATAGTACACAGATTTTTAGTGGTCCCAAAAAGGTGGTATCAGCTTATTTATTTGGAAAGTAAAAATATAAATAAATCAGAACTACTTATTTAACATTTCAAACAAACATTCAGAAGAACAGCTAAATAGCACTTATTTGAGAAAAACAATGTGTATTTTGTAGCACTTTGCATTTTGCTTAAAAAACTATGTAGACATTTTATCTCTGCCAACGAAACTAGCATCCGACTATTATGTTATGTGTTATGTAGTCGACACATTTACCATTCAGGGTCGGGCCACTGCACAAACAGGATATATTCTTTGGTGCTGAATTCCAGTAATTCTTTAAGAGCAAATCTGTAACAATAAAAGTGACAACCCATTAGTGATGACAGACCTTAAGATCACACCGTTCCAACCATTTTTTTAAAGTTATTGCATAAACTTATTGAAGGATAAGTAGCATTACTCATAAATAGCATTGTCAATCATAAATGTCAAATTAGCTTTGTAGTAATTATAGTTGTTCCCATAACACTTGGGCATGGTATTGCACTGTTCTTTGTCGCTAAAGTATCGGCTCGGAGTTTGTGAGCAGTTTGTGTCCTTTCCTTTAAAGGGACACTTCACCTATTTGCATTAATGATCCCGTTCTTTGCGATTCCATTTCTCAACCTTTAGTTAGTGTAATGTTGCTGTTAGAGCATAAATAATACCTGTAAAATTATAAAG
This sequence comes from Meda fulgida, assembly GCA_030578275.1. NCBI lineage: Eukaryota > Metazoa > Chordata > Actinopteri > Cypriniformes > Leuciscidae > Meda > Meda fulgida. The sequence goes on along the minus strand of CM060621.1, from coordinate 23,855,968 downwards.
CTCAAAGTTCAATGCCTAGCGAGATATTTTATTTAACAGAAGTCCCCTTTCAAAGCCTACAGCGAACGGCCGGTTTGGACTACATCCCTCTACTTCCGTTTTTAATGACGTAACTAGAACAGTTTTTTGACTAATCTCCGCCCGCAGGAATACACAAAAAAGGGGGCATGGTCATGTTGCGCTCCCACGGAGAAGAGGAAGAGTTTTGTTTGTAAAGTGTGTTTGTCGCCATGTCATCGAGACGCTGTTTTTTTCATGCCGGAGTCAATTCACCTTTGTTTAGCCTTCCCAGGGACGCTGTGCTTAGAGATAAATGATTACAATTTATTTTTAATCTGCATCAGTCGTCGACAACCTATACATTGTTGTGAGGCAGTAATAATTTAATGTGCAGTCACGTAACATTCAACTTTTAATAAATAAATTATTGTAATGCATGACAACGATTTCTTTTACACAACATGGCAGCTTTTAAGGCTATATTCATGGTAAAAATAAAGTGTATTTATATAAAGTTGTTTGGATGTAAACAATTTCAAAAGAACTATACACAACAGATAAGTATTTAATTTTGAGGTGTTACAGTACTCTTTGTATTTCTTTGCAGCCTATGTTTTCAACCTCCGTTGGCATTTTGTCACAGTTAGCACATGTACACCTATAAAACATATATTACTAATCAAAACTCTTGCACATGTGTAACTAAGGTAGGAATAAACAATGGACTTATTTTAAAAATTCAACAACACCATCGTTAATTCGACAGACGGACAAAACCATATACCACAAGCTTTTATAACGGTTTGTAACATTTAACATTACAATTTAACCAATTAAAAGTATGACAACTACTAAATAAACAGCTTACCACTGTGAAGCATCCTGGAAAAGTCGTGTTTGAACAGGTTCTAATCGATTCTCTTCATCTATGTTCTCCGGGTCTGATTCCGGCTCAAGTTGATAAGGTAATATGTTTTGACATTTTTACAATAACAATCAGTGTATGCATCTTCAGTTTATGGTAAGAGGCGTGACCTTTCCGGGCAACGTGCGATAATCTGCTGTCGAATCACAACACAGGAACCGCTGGCACAATAAGAACTCGTTACGTATTTCTGAAGGAGGGACTTCATAGAACAAGGAAGTCATTTTTTTTTACACGTGAAACATGAACACATGTTATATTGCACACTGTAAACACAATCAAAGCTTCAAAAAAAAAAACACAACACCTTTAAACTTTGTATCGTTTGAAACCCAGTCATATTTTTGAATGGTCGTGCATTATTCCCTCATTTTCCCCTGAGACGGGAGAAATACGTATTTCAGTGTTGCAGTTCCTGCTTATAATGACGTAAAAATCGTCATTTTGCATCATTCTAAGCAGGAAGTCCCATATCATTGTAGAGGAGTTGAGACTACAAACACTCGTTCCTATTTTTTCCAGGGGGAGGGACCCACTCACACTACAAACGTATTACATATCAGTAGGTGGGACTTCACTTGCAGAAACTAAAAGCAATATCCACCATTGTGTTTGGAAGCTAAGCTAACAGGCGCTGTGGAGCCAGATGTAAAGTTATGACAATAGCGGAAGGTACTCAATATAATATGGAAGAAGAGGATTTCGAAAGTCTGATGCTCGAATCAGATGTCCGTGGCTACCTTTACGAGCCGCAATAGCAAAGAGCAGTTGAGGCTGATGGAGGAACAGGAGGGGGCTGCTGCGGCTTCTGCAGCTGAGGCAGAAGACCTGCCTGTAGCGGACGAGGAGCCCGGACTGGCTCGAGCTGGGGCGGACTGCTGGTGCCTGTGCTCTCACTGTGCACCTACAGACACATAGATTTCATCCACGAGAAATTGGCATCGTTGAAATGCTTTGCAGCAGACGGACTCTATCTCTGTGTCTGTAGTCCGTGCCAGGAAGGACAAATGTGTTAAAGTAGTTTATACTATCCATCCACTCTCTTTCGTGTCTTCTAAAGTCATGTGATATCTTTGTTTGAGGGATTATTAACTGAAAGTATTAATGAAGGCATTACTAACTGAAAATGTTGCATCGTGCTACTGTTCATTCAAACCCAGTGAGTTCCCTGTAGCAAATTATATGATCAAGAAGTTATGACAACATGTGTTTACATTGCTTTAACTCTTCAAAATAAGTTAAGCAATTGTCAACTTTTTATACAAAAGTTTTTCTTTTTATGAAAGTTAAATACGATTCAACTTATTTTTTAAATCAGTTTAATGTAATTTAAGTTGACATGACGTAAACATCCAAGTAGATTGTTGTCACGTCCCCAGAGTTCTGGGTTCGTTTTATAGTAATTTTTTTTTGGTATCGCTTGTGGTTTGTGTTTGGCTGCGTCCCAATTCGCCTACTTATACTACGCCCTAAAACTATGTACTCTTTTTGTGAAGAAAAAGTACATACTTTTGAGTGTGTAGCAAAAGAGTAGGCAAACTTTGGGACATACTACTTCGTCATCATTAACGGACAGATCTGTCGCGTGCATCCTGTTACCGTAAACTGTCCTGTCAATCATCTTGTCACAGTTAAAATCCTCCATTCAATCTAATTTAATTTCCTACCGTTTCGGAGAGAACTGTAGAAGCACGTTCATCTGCCAGTCGCGGGTCTTTCATGAGGAGACACTCCTAGTGTGTTTGCAATTTGAATTTAATGATGCATTTAAAAGTTAATGGCTAAACGTATCTTTACAAAAGTTCACAATGCTGCTGCAGATGCAATATAAAGTAGACAACATTGAATAAATACATTTTCGTCAGGTTAGATACTGATAATTAATCACTCAAACCCCTTTATCAAAACCTCTCTACATAACCGCCGAACTCGCGCGCCCTCAATGTCTGTAGTTTTTTTTTAACACTTTTCACTTGTGTTTGTAGTTCTAATCGAATCCTCGTCCAACGCGAAGGGTTGTGGGCAATATCAGCCGTTAGAGTGCACATCGATCTGCACTTCAGATTCTGACCAGACATAGTAGATCATCCGGGTATCTTTGGAACACTCATTTCAACATACTACGATTTGGGACGTACTAATTCTATTTTCGAATACTATTTAGGACGGATAGTATGCGAATTGGGACGCAGCATTTGTGTTTTTCTAACAGGCAAGATGGCTTCTGTGACTGTTCCGGCAGCTGATTGGTGGTTCAACGGCTGATTGGGACTTGGAACTCCGCCCATTCGTCAGTGGCTGCAGCTGGCTGGGCTCTTTAAAAAGCCCAGTTTTGGATCAGTTTGCTCTCTCTGTTCCTGCTGTTGGTTTGTACCCTGTATGGGGATCTTTATGTAGGGATGGGCAAATGAAGCCTCATGAAGCACTAAGACTTCCCCTGATTGTTGAAGCATCAGGAGAGTCGAAAACAGCGCCATCTTGTGGCAAGTGAAATTTATAGGAGCCATAAACCCGTGTGCGCAGCGTTGTTGTTTTATCAATAAAACAAAAATAAAAGCCTGATAATGCTAAATCTTCAGTTTTCTAGTAATAAAATTAATATATTAAAGTGTGGTAATGAATTAAATATAACAATTATATTAATACTAATTCTAAAAATACCGAAAGAGTAGCTTGATGCAAGTAAATGGTCGTCTAATAATTTTAGTTTAGTTAGTATAGGTTAGGGGTAGGTTTTTATTTTTTAATTTTATTTCTTTGCTTTGGTCCATCCAGCCCTCCCCTTCTTCCCAGAAAAAAATATAGTTTATTATTTACACTAATACCGTGAATAAATAAAAGCTTCGTTTTTATACAGTATTTGGTGTTTGTGGAATCGTGGCTCGTGTTCGTGGTGGCCGGGAAAATGAAAAATGGCCCCTTCACTCTCCTGAGCACAAAACAAATCAAACCAAGATACCAAATCAATTCCACGTGCAACCATTGAGCAATTCCGGAATCCTTGTCCTCTCTCTCTCCCTCTTCAGCCGACGAAACGCACCTCCACGCCGCCAGAGGAACCCCAAATAACGCAGGTATTTGAGGTGCTATCTGGTCCTCAAGGTCTCCCTCGTTGTGAAGGAAAACAACTGTGTTAACAGTCTTTAGTCTTGTTGTTTAACTGTTGCTTTACCTTATCAGTTCATATGCGCATTCATAATTAAACAGCCTACAGGTATTCGCGCCTGAACGGCAGATTAACAACACTGAAGGCCTAAACCACTCGCGGCGATCTCAAAGAAGTAAACACAAATTAATCGTCAATGCTTCACACCCGATCTCCATTACAGTTCATGATTTTTAATTGTCAATTAATCAAATTACTCAATACCGCTAGTGCGTCTCTCTCATTCCCGTGTTTCTCACTCAACCCCCGCACTTGTCAAAAAAAGCTCTCATCTCCCGAGCAACCACTCACAAAACACCAGTGAGGGCGGGACTAGAGATGCGCGGTTGGTGGTTATAGCCGCGGATAGGGCGGATGACGTGACGAAAAAAAAAATATTTTAATTAAATTCGGGCGGGTCGCGGGCGGTTTCTAGTTTCGCGGCTGTCATCAGCAGCGCCTTGTATCAGCGGGTGCGGTTTTGAAAATTGGTCAAAAACGTTGGTGCGGATGGATGGCGGACGGATGATGAATTTTGTGATGCGGTTGCGGATGGAATAATAGCCCATCCGCGCATCTTTAGGCGGGACTTAATAAACCAATAAAATAATGAAACAGTTAACCCCAACAGTTGGTTAATGCCATGTTTAAAAAAAGAAAAAGGAAAGAAAGACATTTTTGAAATAAATTGTTTATATTATGCTACATTTCAGTAGATCTTGTGAATATGTGGGGTAGGCTAAATGTCATCTAATTATTTGGGTTGACTTATGGAATTGCTTTTTCCCACTGATTTATTTACATTTATTTATTCAATTTCATTTATTTTATTTTTCTGTGGATAGCTGTTTTTTTTTTTTTTTTTTTTTGGTGGGGGATGTTGAGATTTAAGGCCCCCTTTTTTAAATTTTATATGTATGGGTTTGTGGAGTATGCTTATACAAGTGTTCTCTTAATTGAATTATTTGTGGGGCTATGAGCTAATTAAACTAATTGAAATCACAGGGTGGGTCAGTTGATTGTAAGACCTAATACATATCCCTGCATTAAATGTCCACCATTTGCCTGAAGAAGTGTTTTTTTTATTTTTATTATTAAATGGGAGTATAAAGCAGTACTGCGGACATTACAATTTATTTCACTTTAATGCCATGTTTTCACATGCACATCTCAGTCAAACTTGACATAGGAACAAACGTTCTTAAAGGAACACACACCTTTATAGGCTACATACTATACTGAGATGTATATTTAATTCACCTTTTAGATCTGGATTAGAACTAAATAAAAAAAAATAAAAAAAATTGAGATAACCAATTAACTGAAGAATGGTATTCTACTGGGTTACACTTAGTTCCCTTTTCCGTTGAGAGTCTCGGTTCCAGGTTAAGTTTTGACTACGCCCGACTACGCCACCGGGGTTATATACCCACAGAAATAACAGCAACACAAGTTCAAATAGATAATACTTGATAAAAAGAACGAAGACGTGACCTTCAAGTTCAATAACTTTATTGACAATGAATTATAAACCTCTGAATAAATAATCAATTTTAATTTTGAATATTATAAAAAGGAGCAATAAGAATTAAATAAACATAGACGTTAGGTCAATTATTAAATATCACAACCCACCAGTCTTACAATAGGATTGACCAAGCCTGTGTGAAACCGAGAAGAGTCAATGGGCCACAGACCCGCCTCCCTAAGAGCACACATCACACGTATACAATTAAATCACTTCTAAAGACAAGTCCAGTGAATAATACAAACCACTCTACACTCCCAAATCAATACACATGCAGTGCAGAAAATCTCACACCACATGCAGTGAAGGAAAGGCCCACACGACCCCAGAGAAAAGTACTCCCACACAGGCTGGCTCCTAAAACACAAAGGGAACTGAATTAAAACCCCCCTTTACACATCACATAGACATGGTCTAAACCAAACTCAAATAATAAAATCAATATACAAAAATAAGAAACCACAAGTAAAACAAACAGAAAATCAGTAACCGAAAGCTTAAGATTATTATAACGAAAATAAATCATAAACAAAACAGCAGGGCCTAGACGTCAGAGGTCCACATGCATATGACTCCACAAAGAAGGATCTGGCAAATAAAAACAAAACAAAAATATCAAACAAACCATAATATCTGTAATACAAATCCAAATAGACCGTCCTCTTATACACATTTAAACTACAGAATTGTTGGATAATCCATCAATTATACATAAAATATTAGCAACGAGCCAAACCTAACAATCTAGCACACACACGCACGCACATACCTCTGCCGTAATCCAAGAATAAAATAGACTGGGTGATTTAGTTTGTGGCTATAGGCTAAACACTGCATCCAGCACTCGACACTAGCCCCATTAACTCACCCGCGCGCTCACACTCTTGCATCAAGGACTTCCTCCCTGCGTTTAACATAGAATCAACAATGTAAACAAACTGAACGTCTTTGTGTATTACAACAAAATGCCACACTCACACCTCGTTATGGCGCTTCGTGGTCACAACACCGGAAGAAGACGGAAAAGGTCAAAGCATCAGGAAGTAAGGCCGTCTACTAACTGTTGCGCTATTCATAGAGTGAAATAAATACACACCCCACCCCATACAGAATCCTCATTCACTCGGTCACATATAGTTTGGATATTTATATCCGCTGCAGAGGTGATAGTTACGGCCTGTTCAAATGAACACTGTACGAGTCATTTGCTCGGCCGTATAAGTGAATATTTTAAGATTCCCTATAAATGAATTGATTATTCCTTTTGAGCTAAATTGACCTGTCTGGCCCCTTACATGTTATTATACGTATGTTTATTAAATTATACGTGTACTACGTTGACAACAGAGACATTTTGTCTGTACCTAATTATATTTTTTCCATCTGACTCTGCCCAAACCAGTCCCAAAAACTAGCAGACGACAACAATGACAACTGAAATCAAGTGAGTAGCAGTTTATTGCAAATCGGTTATTTGTATATCAATTGTAAGGATTAAGTACATTCATTAGCAGAAGCATCTAAGTGACATAAGCCAGCCATATCAAAGGGTATCATGCACAGGACAGGATGCAAGAAAAACATGTTTTGGGATTAAGTACTCAAAATAATTCTAGGCTATCATGTTAAACTGTCTGTTACTAATTCATACGCTGTCATGATTCCAAAAGAAACCTGTCCTCATAAACAATGTGACTTTGACAAGTTGACTGCACAAGAGAATTGTCTGGATTTTGCATTCAAGTAGGCTCATCACCTGGCAACACAAGTTTGTCAGGTACTACACAAACATGATGTTGAGTGCGCATTGTTGGGGAGGATAGAACTTTTTACATGGACATTTTCCAAGGCTGTGAGGTTGGGCTGCACGCTTGGCAAATCATCAGCTATTAAGTTTGTGTCCACTGATTTGGACAAGATTGTGGGCTGGTAAGTCTTGATTTTTTGATCGGTTACAGGATGAATCCAGGAGTGAAATCTGTGAATTTCAACGGAGAGGTTGCGAGATGTAGGCTACCTCAGGGCTCAGAGTTTGGAGAAGGTTTTAACATACCTGGCAGCATCTGTGCAAACAGGTTGGAGGCCAGGGCCGTTGCTAGAAAAATAGGGATGTCAAAATAGAAACACGTACTCTGTTATTGAATTCAAGCAACTGACCAGAAACCACTCTTTTCAGTCATTACAATCTCTATATTACATAAGTCAATACAATCTACAATACAGTGCAATGGCATGAATGAGATGAGCTATTTTTTTACTATATTGTGTATTTAGATAATCCAGTTTGGGTGTGTTTCACTGCTAAACCTTCAACATTTTGTTATTTTAAACTCATCTTTACTCGTGACTGAGTTTCTGTGTTGCGCAAGTAAACATGCTTCTGTAGAATGTTATATAACTCTGTAACCTATAGCAACATCAAATTCGTCTGGCTTCTCCTTCAGCAACCACATCAGAGAACAGTAGCAGTTATTGGCTTTTTTTTAAAGGATTACATTGTTGTTAAAGAGGTAATACATTGTCATCCTAACAAAATAAGCAACATGACATTCAGTGAAATCAAGCCTATATCTTTATTTTGAATTTACAAATGTCATTTATATCTTTTAGTTTGTCAAGAGATTTAAAGCACAGTTTTTGAAGAGTGTGTATTCACGTACGTGCTCTAAAAATGTGTCTATGATTGAATCTGGAAATAAAGCAAAAATAACTGAGAAAAATTAGTCCTCAGATCCATGTCCGTAATTTATAGGGAAACATCTGACATTGATTCGATCTCAAACGGATTCATTAAAAGAAGTTATGACTCCACCTGCGTGACATCAATTACCAACCTGGTTGAACATACGGTTTGAATACGGTTTCGGGAAACAGTTGTGACTAGCTAGTTGATTTCTTCAACAATGCATCGCACTAATTGTAGTTAAGCAGCGAGTTATGTTGTTGTACGGGAAACGCACCACAGGACAGTAATAAAATTGTTGAAAATTTATGAAATGTTCATTTTTATGGATAACTAGAATGCTGTTGCAAATGTTTTCCCAGCATTGTCCCTTTTGTTTTATGTAAATCAGTTATTCCTCAGCACAGTAAAAAATGTATCTTGTAAACAGGTTTTTGTGAACAAAGGTGTGATTGGGTACTTTGTAAATGTGCATTTGATTTTATTGGGAAATATAGATCACAAACCGTACAATAACTCACTTAGAAGTAATTGAGTTGTTATTCTGTATTACATGCCAAATAACCCTGATTATCATTTGATGCAAACAACAACAACAACCCATATAAATTTAAAAAGGATTGCTGAGGTCTTCATATAAGCCTGTAACAATGAGAGAATAAAGCAAAGGACCTCTCCTTTCTTTATTTTTGTGTGCCCTACATACTAAATCTTGATTTCTTTGTCAGGGGATGAAAGTTTCAGACCTGTAGGTCACTTTGATTCCAGTAATGCTTCCACTGGCTTGCACAGTAGACCATCCATGAATTGAATTGTTATTAAAGCTCACATGGACCCCAAAGTGTTTAAGTCAGGTTTACTTATGTGACCTAAATCCCAATGCCTGCTTTTCTCTGCAAATATGCATGGCCTTTTTTTTCTTCTTTTTTTAAACTTTATACTCTTTGCCGACCTTTACTTACAATGACCAAATCTTTCATTATAACAAATCTTTAATGAATGCATCCCCTGTGTTCTGAACATTACCACAAATTTTCAAAGTGTGTCACTCGGAAACAGAAACAATATGGTATCTGAATGCAAATGTTAAAAAGTACAGCAATGCACATTATAGCACGTATATAATACATCAATGCTGAGATATAATGAGTTCTGTTTATCTTGGGGGCAAGGAAACACATGCTTTCCGATGTGATATTGCTCATTTCAGGCTGAGCATTTTCATCATCACTCATTCTCGACACACTGTGCTCAGTCTGTACGGAGTGTGTTCTCCCATGGGCTCTGACTATACACAGTTGAGGTAAAGGTGAGAAAATGAAACTCCACAAGCTAATGAGAGACTAAGCTAATGCAGTATCTCCAGTGTTTTCACCCTTAGACTACAACATGAAAATGGAAAAGGTTGTAAGCTCTTCTGCTATTTCCTCTCGTGGGCAGTGAATCCTGCAAATAAGTGCAATATTTTGTTAAGAGGTTTTGCCAGCATCTTTTCCCTACAAGAGTTATTAATCTTATCTCTCTTTCATGTTGGCTGTTGTTGAATATCAGAAAATGTTTGACGTTTTTTTTTCCTATTTTTTACAAAGTTCATGACTTGTCCTGTATATTCTTACTTAACTAATGGCAAAAACAAATTTTACAGAATTTTGATATAAACAGCCTTCACATTGATGCTAGCCTTCACCCACCTCCCTAAAAAAGTAAAATAAATAAATGTGAAGAAACAAATGTTAATAATAACAATTTAGAATATATTATTTTACTATAGAAGACTATCATTACTGTTTTATCGTTAACGCTTTACAATAAGGTTCATTAGTTAACATTAGTTAAAGCTGCAGTCCGTAACTTTTCTGGGTTAAAAATTATCCAAAATAAATTTTTGAGCAAGTACATAACTAGCCAGTGTTCAAAATATCTGCTTGCCGTAGCTCGATTTAAAACGGTAAGCTTGTTATAATGTTTTTAATTCTAGTGAGTGAGGATGTTGGAGATGGAGATTTATAGCCTTTTCTCACAGCACTTGATATAATTAAACTTTTCAATTTGATGGCGGATACTGAAAGGTTCAAACTACAATCACGAGTAACAACTATAGATTCACCCGATGTAAAATGCAAAAGGCTTCAGAGTGGCTACAGAAAAAAAGAGACTGCAATCGGGCCAATGCGAAAACAAGGATATCGAAAAGGAATTTGAAAGGTGGCGTGTACTGCGTGTTTTGAAGGGTTCAAAACGAACGCAGAGACGGCTATTTTTCTGCTGGACAGGTCAGACATTTCAATGGTTGTAGCGCACTTGTTCGCTTAATTCATACAGTTACGGAGTACTGAACTACATGTAGTCCTAATACACATTAAATGTAGTCACGCAATGCTGATGTTGTTAACAATTTGAGAACAATGTATAATTTGCACGGTTTGATGTGATATAATAAGCGATCGTTAGATTTAATCCGCACAATGTACTGCAATGCTTTTTTCCCCCTTAGTTAGTCAGAACAAAAGAGTCTGTTACTTGTTCAGATGACATTTTTCCGGTGAAAATTCTTATGTTGGTCACACTTTCAAAAAGTAGAACTAAATGACAGTATCCACACCAGTGCGGTGACTGACAGCACATTCTCCTCAAAACATTGGATTCATCCGCGCTGTACCGTGCCGAGGCACAACCCACGTAAAGTTGATAATTCCGCGAATTAATTGCAGATTACGAACAGAGATGGCAACACAAAGGAAAAGCTACAGACTGCAGCTTTAACGTTAACATGAACTAAGAATGAACAATACTTCTACAGCATTTATTAATCTTAGTTCATATTAATTTCAACATTTACTAATACGTTATTAAAATCAAAGGTTGTATTTGTTAACATTAGTTAATGCAATGTGAACTAACATAAACAAACAAAGAACAGCTGTATTTTTATTAACATTGACAAAGAAATACTTTAACAAATGTATTGATCATTGTTTGTTCATGCTTATACATTTACTAATGTTAACTAATGAACCTTCTTGTAAAGAGTTACCGTTTTATCTTACCATGTTACTGTCACAATCACGCCAGGCTCTCCCTCACTCACTCACCAGAGTACTAACCACACACACACCCGCCACTTATCATACCTCATTACCAGCACTATACACACACGCCATCACTATTTATCTGGCCTCATCAAGGGAACACATACTCTCTTACCTGGAAATGTATCTGGGAATATCCTTCTGTAAGCTTCAGTTACTGTAAGCTTCAACAATGCTGTTACCTTGTTCCAAGTCGATTCCAAGTCATTTTTTCCCTTCTGTGTTTATGCCCTGTAAGACGAAACCAGTTGTTGTCAGTTATTCATCTCTTCAGTTCTTACCTGCATTGGACTGTTTATGCTGCTTATTTAATAAACTTAATAAACTTACCAACTCTCACATCATCAGTGTCCAAGCCTTATCATGACAGTTACATAGGTTACATTGCAATCTGCTCCCTATTCGTTAGCACAATGCAAAGAGAATCATCTGCCATTTCTAGTGCTGTCCTAATGTCAAAATGCACCAGTGCACTGAAATATCCACTTTATATAAATTCCCAGAATGCATCTTAAAAAAACGCATAAAAAATGCATGCTGTTAATTTTTTTAGTAAGTTCTGCATAACCTTTTTTGCTTTCATAAAAGTCGAAATGAGATGACTAGTGCATATTTCAAACCAGTAATGTACTTTTTACCAGCTCTGAAAATGCCTCCCAAAAATGTATTGGTAGGGTAACGTTATAGAGTTACATTGTAATTTTAATGAGCAATGTTGTAGTTGTGTAGCAGGTAATTGAGTCATCTGTGTCCCATGTGGATTTAGTTGCCAAATTCATGTTCACGATATACTGAATCACATCAAAGGGGACAAAGGAGTGAAATGAGGTACAGCCCTATACATCCTGTGGATTCAGTGGTTGTATTTTGTTTTATAATGTTCTGTCACACTGCTGACAGGCTGGAAAAGATAAAATCAATTTGCCTTCCATGCCATAGGGGAATGCAGATGTTGCTCAACTGTGAGACAAATCTGAGTCTGACTCTGCCAGAAATGGAAGCAACTTTGTCTCATGCATGAACTTCCTAAATCAATTTACCCACACTGCACAGACTGACATTTTTTTTTTTCTATATCTGCAAGAAAAAACTGAAGAGAGCTACAGTACCAGGCTAAATGTCAGTTGGCCTACTTCACAAAACTACACTTGTGGGGTGTTTATAAAAAGTATCCAATGAAAAAGATGAACATTTTCAAGAAGGGAATTGCAGTGTTGTTAAAATAAAAGACTTGGAAAAGGTGTCAATTTGAATAATTTACAAAAACTTACTTTTTGATGAATAAATGTTATTCATTTTATTGATTCATATTAACATTTACACTAATAATTTATTGAGTTTTTTTTTTTTTTGCTTTAACTGTAGGCCCACTTTATGTAGCCAATGTATTTATTTACTGTGACTCTGTACAAAATATGGTTTATACAACATAATAATTAGTTACATTTATTAAAGCTTTTCTTGCCACTCAAAGCACTTTACACACGGGAGTGGAGAATCCCCTCAACCACCACAAGTGTGCAGCATCCACCTGGATGATGCAACTGCAGTCATATTGCTCCAGAATGCCCAACACACACCAGCTTACTGGTGGAGAGGAGACAGAGTAATGAAGCCAATCTGTTTATACTGGGATTGTCAGGGTCCTGCCCTGACAGTCTTGTCTGTTCAGTCTTTGTTTAATGATTCTTTGTCTTGTGCTTGAGCGCATGGCTCCGTCTTTGTTTGTGTTGGCTATGTGCTCCTCTCTCCCGCCTCCTTGTTTCCCATTACCACACCCCCTTGTTTTGCCTTGGCCTGATTGTGTTCACCTGTTCCTCATGTGCACTGCTCCCTTTATATTGTGCCCGTTTCCCTCAGGTCTAATTTGTTGCGTTCATTGTGTGTGAGCATTTCTTGCTTCTCTTCAGGTCTTGTCATTTAGTTTTCTCTGTCAGTTCTAGCTATTTATTCCATTTTGATTTCTGTTTTTTTCTTTGTTCCTGTTGTTTTATTCTAGTCAAGCTCAAGTATTTATTTTTCTCTAGTTCTCCCAAGCTTTATTCTGGGTTTCTCTCTTGATTTTGATGTTATCTATAGGTAAATATTACTTTGCTCTGTAGTTCCCTGCAAGGTTATAGTCTTTTTATTTATTTTTACTTGCAAGTTCCAGTTATTTATTTTTATATTTATTTATTGTTTTATTTTTTATTTTTCTTTGCTAGCTCCAGTTATAATTTATTTTATTGTTTTGTTTTCTGTAGTCTTCCTTGTCACTTTTGTTATCTCTCGCTTGTCTCTCCTGTTGTCGCGTGCGTGCGTGCATGCGCGTCTCTGTGTGTGTGTCCACCTCCTGTGTCTTCCCTGGTTGATGACTCTTCTGACCTGACAGCCAGCCTGGTGCTTCTGCAGTTACGAGCCTCTGGTTCCCTGAGCCGCTGCCTTGTCTCCATCATTGCCTTTGTGTCTGGAGCCTCCTCATCCCTGAACAGCCTGTTCTCCTGTTGTGTACCCTGCCCTATTGTTTAAACCAGAGCCCCTTCTACGGAGAGCCTGGCCACTCCCTATTAAGTCCTATTGTACAGAATTTTGGTTGTAGTTCCACCAGAGTGCATTATAGGTCGAAAGTTGAATGACTGAGTACTTATGTCCTTTCCATTTCTTACAGGTTGAGTTGTTGTTGCCTATAACACGCTAGAATTCTGCAAATTAACGCTGATTGTTCAGTGAAGGATTGATTACGACCAGAGATACGTTTGATGGCATCGTGGCATCCGAAGCAGGACCAGAATGTTAAGGCGGACTTAAATCTTCTAGCACGTGTATTTATCTGTGTCAGCTGTGTTGTCGATGCCTAGAGAGAAAAGAAAGTGCAGAGCGCGAAAGCACCAAAGTGACTGAAGGATTGGCGTAAAGCAGTATCTCAGGTCGTATGATGTCTATGAGGTCATTGACATTTTAAAAAGACTTTTTAAAGCAAATAAGTGACTCTAAAAAAATCTAACACCCAGCAATGTGTAATTTATTTGCATCTCCTTTCGAATTCAACATTTACTAGACAAAAAATTATATCCTGAGAAAAGTGGATTTTGAGGGGTATAGCTCCATAGACCTCCATTCATTCTGAACTCGTCCTGTGAGCGCCCTCATATGGAACCAGAGTGGAACTGGAACAAGAGTGGAACTGCAACCAGTTCAGAAGCGGTAAGTTTACTGAGAGTGGAAGTTCTCCCCTTATTAGACATTATCTGTTTAAACCATGTTCCAACCACACCTATCATGTGCTATGCCCTTTAGTTGTTAATAAATATGGGTCCTCCCTCTCAGAATGGTGACAGGGATTGGAGGCCATGATGATGGACAGAGGCCTATAGGTCTTTGAACAGGATGCCGGGTTTACACCCCTACTCTTTCTGATGAACATCCTGTAATGACCACAGAGATTCAGGAGATGTGGAAGTCATCTGAATTATTACTTATTTTTTTGGACAGTGTAGCAGGGGTGCCCGATCCTGCTCTGAGTTTTGACACCCCTGCAGTATACTGTCCCAGTCACTGCACTGGGGCATTAGGACAACCACAGGGTGAGCACCCTCTGCTGGCCTCACTAAGACCTCTTCCAGTAGCAAACTTGATTTCCAGGAGGTCGCCCATCCAGATACTGACCAGGCTCAACCCTGCTTAGCTTTAGTGGGTGACCACAGGTGAGAGCTGCTGGCTGAAATAGTTCTTCTTGGACCTGGTTCTCCTGACAATAACCCCCCTATATGACAAACAGCTTATGTGCTCCCGTGGCCCATATATTTTGTCCTGCTGGAACAGATACCCTAACTCAAGCAAATACAGCAAACAGACAGGCTCCGGGCTACACACTTGTCCAAATATTCTTTTTACAAATGTTCAGTTCACTCATTTTATCTCAATTGTGAAGCATAACCTTGTTTCCACAATAGTGGCTTTATTATTGATATGGCTGAGCAAATTACTTTTTGGGAAGCATGTCAAATACTTATTGATATTTACAAAAATGTAATGTAAAGACTTATTTGTTATACAGTGCATCAAGTATGATCATAAAAGAGTCAGTTTACCTAAAGAAAATAGAATGTTCTCTCATTTTTCAGATTTCCAAAAGGAGTTATGTTTGCCTTGTGGTCTAATGTATTTTTAAACAGTATACTTTGTAGGTATATACATTTAATATGTATGCACATAAAATAGATATAAGCTGTAAATCTCTAGTGAGCTCACTGAAAGGTACTAGAAAAATCAATGTCAAGATCCAGCAATTTAGTACAGCATGTGAGATTGAAATGCTTTGATTATTTTGCCACGGCTCCTTTCTCTATTAGTTTAAACTATTACCATGTCCCACAAAAAGGAAGCAAATTGTTGCCTGTATGTTTCTAATATATTCTCAAATCAAATCTGAGCGTTGTAAACTCCAGTAAAGAAATCCAAGTTTTTTTTTTGTTTTTTTTTACTTTTTAATATATTGTAACACAAAATGACAGTGACTGATGATGTGGCTGGTACACCTAACTCTCGAGCTTAGTAAGAGAGACTTTTTTTTTTTTTTTACAACCTTCATGTGTCCTTTACACCAATCAAAGAATTCTATTTCTTTGACCATAGCAAATTGCAGCCACAGATTTCCGTTCCACAGCGAACTAGAGCTAATGCTGAATGTCTGTCTCATACTCCTCGAAGACAGTTGTTTCCTCTGCATTAAAACCGTAATGCACAATGAAAAACTCAGTTTGACAGTAGACAAGATGGGGATTAAATAAGCTCTATTGTGCTTTGCAAACAAAAACTTACAGTGACAAACAACAGTGGACATGTAATGGCACAGACAAATGCTGATTACTGCATAATTACACGGTTTTGTTGTCAAGAATATGGGAAATTTTGAACAAAATCTTTCGAGATGCATTTTGTTCAAGAAAAATGTCACAATAGTCCCATTTAAGAACACTGTCATTGGTTAAGTCATGTGGCATTACAGGCTTACACATAGTCATCCTGCAATTATTTTCATGCAAGGCAGGCTTGCAATCTGTAAGTCTACAAGAATTTATTTTCACCAGAGGCTAAATTGGTTTGTCTATAATAATCATACAGAGTTCTGTGGATGCATTTACAACTTTGTCTGTTTAAAAAGAAAAGGTCTTTAAAGTCTGTATACAACAAGGTTATAATCATCAAAAGGACGATCAAAGTGAAGTGAAATAGATCTCTGAATAAACACAGTAGGAACAGTTCCACTATCCAACACCATCCAAAAAGTAAACTAAAACAGCTTTTGCTCTAAAGGGATGATGAAACACCTAAGTTTGCCTCTGACATCTCTGTTGTGCAGGCAGGTTGTTGCTGTCAGACCCAATGCTCATGTTTGTTAGACTGGAAAAGCTCAAACTGCAAAACTGATTATTCAGATTTACTTCTGTTGCTCAATGGGACTGGGAGATGAGCCAAATAGCAATCCGAGGTGCGTCATAGATCATGTGAACGACACGGTTACACATTCCAGTTTAGTGATAAGAAAGAAAGTTCAAAGAAGGGCCATTACAATTCATAAGTTTGAAATTTGGCATCAACACCCAAAATTGCGGCAAATACATACAGGTAAATGCACACAAACACATATTTCATATAACCTACACCTGTTCTTACAACGCTATCTCACGACCAATTCGTACGAATTCGTACGAGTGATTAAAAAGTGGCTAATTCGTACGAATTCGTACGACCTCACTCGTACGAATTCGTACGACCTCACTCGTACGAATTCGTACGATTTGTCTAAACCCACGTGATGGGTAGGTTTAGGGGCGGGGTCAGGGATAGGTCATTCGTACGAATTCATACGAATTGGCCAAATCGTCAAATATGTACGTTTTAGCCCAAATCGTACTAATTCGTACGAGTGAGGTCGTATGAATTCGTACGAATTCCTGTGAGATCGGGTTGGTTCTTATGTAAGGCCATTATCTCTAGACATGTATTCGCTATATAACATTATATGCATCCTATCCTTTTTATTTCTTTTTAGTTAAATTATGATTTCAATTATCACTATTGGAAACAAAGTTAAAAATAGGCTATTAAACTTCCACCACAAATTGAACACAGTAGGTAGATAAATCAAATATTATTGCTGATTACTACACGGATGAAAATTATATTTTGATCTCTTTTAGAAATCTAGAATATTTTGGAGGAATTATAAATTGCATGACTGGAGAATGTTACTAATGGCATGCTTAGCGATGTGCTACAAGGTGTCAACCTCACAAGAAATCATCTGTTAAACTGTTAATATGTTGTTGACACTGAAGTCACTCCAGCTTTGGAGATGTGAAAGGTAAAATGTGAGTATTTGGGATAGCAGGGTGATAAGTCAGTTAGCCTTAGGCCTGCTGATGCATGACCCAGCAACAACATTTGTCAAGTCTGACTGCAAGCACCTGGAGGCCATTGGAGATGGGTTGGAACTCTCTAAGGGACACCGTGGTTGACAAGTGAAATCATGGCTAATATACGTTCCGAGTCTTATTAGTCCTGAGGTTTGAAGCGACAACATTAAGGGCTGCTAAAAAGAAGCCTGGGTGGTAAAAGCATGCATTCAGGATTTACATTGCATGGATTTTACATTTACATTTAGCTAAGCTTGGTTTTAGTGCCAAAGCTCAAAATTGCAATGGCCATGCAGTACACAACACAATGGCATTAGGTAAACTAAAAAATCTGACAACATATATTTAGAGAGATTAAACATTTCTGAAAATGTTGAATTCCATACACACTTGCACACTTATGCTGAAACATCAAAGGGTTACTGTAGTTCACCCAAGAATTAAGCGCTGCGTCAGTTCTGGCAGGTCACGTTAGTCAAGCTCGCATGAGCTGACTCTCAGCTGATCTACGTCTACCTATAGGAATACGACACCTATCACTGTATGCATATATAAGCTCCTTCAGTATTATCAGCAGCTAACGCGTTTCTCAGGAGCTTATTGCCCTCCTCCATCCCCAGCTCCTCCTCTCGTCAGTCAGGATTTGGCCCTCTGAGTGCCCTTTGAATCAGAATAAATTCTCAAAAGATCTTGAATTAATGATATCTGCAATATATTCATGTTGGTTCTGTTCTGTTTACCCTAAGGAAACCCCTTGCTGGTCTCCCTGCTCTAATCCATGCTAGGCTGCATGGATGCGCAGGGAGTTCTTCCCCATAACATGACCATACCGCCAATCCTAACTGTATGCTAATGTCAATCATATTTGACGATAGGGGTCCTGACAGAAATGAAAATTGTCATCATTTACTCACCCCTCATGTTGTTCCTAGCCTGTAAGACATTCGTTCATCTTCTGTACACAAATGAAGATATTTTTTTTATAAAATCTGAGATTTCTCTCCCTCCATTGACAGTTCACGCAACTACCACTTTGACGTTTAAAAAAATTCATAAAGAGATGAAGCATAAAAGCCTAAATTAAATATGTTTATCTGTTCATAAATTTGGACTAAACCGCTCAATTAATATGGATTAGTTTTATAATGTCTTGATTAACGTTTTGAAATGTCAAAGTGGTAGTTGCTTGGACTGTCAATGGAGAGACATAAATTCCTCAGATTTCATTAAACAGATCTTTATTTGTGTTCCGAAGATGAACGAAAGTCTTACAGGTTTGAAATGCCATGAGGGTGAGTACATTATGAGGGTGAGTACATTATGCCAGAATATATATATATATATATATATATATATATATATATATATATATATATATATATATTTGGTGAACTAGTGTAACAGATACAGGAATTTTAGTATTGACCCTTGAGGTACAGCAACAACAGACAGAGGTGTATAAACTCAGTTTTATTAACAATCTTTAAATACATAAAAACACACACACACTATATATAGAAGTATGCACGACTAGGCAGAGAGGTTATCAAAGTCTATATACATGGTCCAAGACCACGCTAAAGATAGAAAATGAGCAAATTAAGCAAGTAGCACTGCTGCTATAAAACCAGTGATAAGAATATGGCGCCCTCTAGCGGGAAGTGAAGTCCCAAGGTCCCAGTTATCCCAATGCTGATAGACGTACCACTGATAATTCTACACTCGTGTACAATTCACATCACTCACATGATCACACTTTCATGAAAACAAGGGTTAAATAACCATGGCCATATGTGACAGAAGATACAAAGGATCACACAACATAACGCAATAAACCAGCCAAAAGTAACATGCGCACACAGTTAAATGCTACAACGTTGAAGACACTGTGTACACGAGAAATACACTTTCACCACATTCACTGTTCAGGAAAGTTACAGCGAACAGCCAAACCTTATAACCTAACCATTGTTTGCCTAATAAAGTTGCCAAGTTGCCAAAGTTGCCGTACAGGAAAATTAACAGCTCAGCAACCACTCACGGTCAGTCCACAATTCGAAATCACAGTCCAAGGAAATCGCCGCCGTCTCTGTCTCTTTGTTCCTTGTGACGATGTAGTGTATCTGACACCTCCCGTTGACAGCGTTTATCCACGGAACTCCACCCAGAACTGTGAGGAGGGGAAAGTGAATCAGTCAACTCTACACAACAATATCACAGGGTAAAGCCCACTTTTTTGCGAGACGGTCGCAAAACTACTTCCCTTTAATGCGAGGAATAGAGTGCGTTGGAACAATTCTTTCGCCGTCTTCACTGCGTCCAAGTAGATAGTGACCGGCTCGTGGCCATCTGGGGAATCGGTGGCGTGTAATATTAACGTCTCCGCTCTCGTGAGTTGCGGTACGTGAGTCCCCCCCCCACCCCCTTTTAATAGGGCTCGACCCGAGCGCTAAGAGTCCAGTAATAGGGCATAATGTCCCATAGTTCAATTTATGGTCAAGTCTATTGCGACCTTCAAGGTGGGTAGCGCGCAGGAAAGTTCCACCGGTCTAGCCGGGTACCGACTAGAAGCACATGGCTCCCGATTTTGATAGTGTTCTGTGGCTGTGTGGGGGTCTATCATTGGCAGTGGTGGGGCTATTGTGTCCTGAGCAGTCCCCACCATTCGCAAATCTGGGCCAGGGGCTTCCTCAGAGGGGGCAACTGAGGTAGAAGAGAGAGGCGGAGTCACTATAGGGTTGGATGGTACGTTGGCTGGCTCTGGCAATGAGGTCAATGCAGGGTTGACCCGATATGGTGGAACTGGTTGGATTAGTACCACCGGAGCAGGAGGCCAAAAGGGTTCTGAGCGATTGGCTATCCCAGGTTCGTATTCCCCACTCCGATGACCTTCCATTATTGATCGTCGGGGGGTCTCCAGGGCATGGCCGCAAGTTTTTACGGTGGAGGGTTCGACACGGACCATCTTTACCCTCTGGTCGTATGGTAAACACTGGGCGGTCAGGATGGGACTGCCCGACGATCACAAACGGTGCTGGGAGCCACCGTGGTGCAAGTTTACCTTGAGCCCTGCGACGGAAGTTTCTCATCAACACCCTCTCTCCTGGCAACAGTGGCAAGGTCCGAGTATTTCGGTTGTAATGCCTCTGGTTCCAGTGGTTGCAACGTTCTGCGTTGTTACGGACAGTTGCGTAGGCTTGCAGAAGAGTGTGGTGGTAGCTACGAACCCAACCCTCTAAACTATCTCTACACTGGGGTGGTGCAAACTCGTACAACAGATCTACTGGTAGCCTAGCGTGGCGGCCAAAAACGACGTACTGTGGAGTCATCCCGGTGCTTGCGTGCGTGGTGTTGTAGGTCTGTAAAAGTGCAGGTAGCCGGCTAGGCCACTGGGCCTGGGAATGCGTTTCGATGGTACAAAACAGAGCTAGGAGAGTGCGATTAAACCTTTTGCATGCACCGTTACCCTGTGGATGGTACGGGGTGGTGCGCACCTTCCTACAGCCATACATCATGCATAGTTGCTGCATCAGAGTTGATTCAAACGCTGCCCCCTGATCTGTGAGAAATCGCTCTGGGCAGCAAAAAGGGAGGATAAGTGCCATCCACAGGGCCTTTATTGTGGTAAGAGCCGTCTGGTCCTTGGTAGGTACAGCCAGTGCGTATCTGGAGAACAGATCCGTGATGACCAGGACGTATTGGTACGTGTCCGAAGGTCTCCCAAGGGACAGGTAATCTAAAGCCGCAGTTTTGAAGGGGTAACTAGAGACAATTGGGCACAGAGGGGCTTTTGGCTGAGCTCCTGGTTTCCCAACTACACAAGTGGTACACTCTGTTGCCCATTTCCGGGCATTAGTACTCATTCCCACCCAGTAGAACCTTCTTCTCAGCAATGAGTCTATTTTGTCCCCACTCGCATGGGCTGCTGCCTTATGATATTCTTCCCAAAGTGATCAGCCCTGCGCTTCTGGGATGATAATTTGCTTCACCGGTGCGCCTGTATCTGGTTCCACAACACACCTCACCAGAGTCCCATCACACAGCTCCAAATGTCGCCACTCTCGGAGCAAGCAGCGAAGCAGACGGTCTGTTGGCTTGTCCTTGTAGGAGTTGGTGGAGGGGGGCTGCTACCTTGGAGAAGGCTGGGATGAAGCGTCGATAGTAGCCGGCAAAGCCCAAAAATGATCTCACTTGCTTCACTGTCATAGGCGTGGCTCAATCACGGACAACCACCACTTTGTCTGGATCCATCGCTACCCCTTGGCTGCTGACGATATGTCCCAGATATGTCACTTTCCTTTGAAACAGATGGCACTTCCGTGGCTGTAACTACAGGTCATGTTCTTGTAGACGGGCAAAAACCTTTTCGAGGTGCTGCAAGTGGGCTGGAAAGTTGGATGAATAGACGATGACATCATCAAGATAAATAAGGAGATGATCATACACCTGTGCTCCCAGACAGCGTTCCATCAGCCTCTGGAAGGTGGCTGGAGCATTGCAGAGGCCAAAGGGCAAACGCTCAAAGTGATACAGGCCAAAGGGCATGGTGAAAGCGGTCTTCTCTTGATCTTCCGGCGCGACCTCCACTTGCCAGTGCCCACTTGCGAGATCGAGGGTGGAATACCACTCACACTTGGTTAGGCTAGTGAGGGATTCCTCAATGCGAGGTAGAGGGAAGGAGTCTTTGTGGGTTATTGCATTCAGTTTGCGGTAATCAACGCAAAATCTCCACGAGCCATCCTTCTTCTTAGCGAGAACCACTGGAGCAGCCCACGGACTCAAGTTCTCCTTCACCACCCCGCTGTCCAGCATGCCCTGTAATAGGGTCCTCAGTTCTGAATAGAGGTTTGGGGGAACCGGGCGATAGCGCTTTCGGATTGGGCGGCGCCATGCCAGTGGGGATTTGATGGGTGACCACTGCTGTTCTGCCAAAATCCTCTTCATGGGCTGAAAACACATGAGACCACTTCTTTAAGAGGGCCTTCAATTGGCCCTGTTGGTCATCGACCAGCCCTTCACCGTGCAGAGCTAGGGCTGGGTGATCGTCACCTAGGGTCCGTCCCACCTGCTGTACATCGACCTCCATTACTTGGGGCTAGTATTCCGTAACACTAGTCTCATCCGTCCCCGCACGTCCTTTTGGTCAATTTGAGTGACGGTGGCAAGAGAGCATCGTTGAGGCAGCTCCATGGGGAATGGGTTTGGATTACAGATACGCAGGGGAACCTTCCCTCCCCTGGTCCAGCTCAACGATCGAGCCACTCACCATTCGCACCCATGGTTCTCCATATCTTCAATCAGGACAGGGCAATCAGGCAGGCCAGCAGATTGCGGTACATGGGCCCAGACAATCATTTCCGCGGAGGGAGGCAACACCACCGGGGGCTGTCGTTGGAGTCTAGCCACACCTTGAAGCTCCACTTGAGTCACGGAACCTTCAGCCTTCCAGCAGGCAGCAAAAGCTGTATCCCATATTCTTTCTGCGGAGGGGGGGAACACAGATTTAAATGCAGTAACTCTGGGATGGCCACCTTTAAAGACCTCAGTCCAGCACTCTGCCACAACGTTCATCCCCAAGAGTCCATATTCAGTGTTAATGCAGTCGTCAGGGACAATAACTACCCCCTTCCCCTTTACCTCTAATCCCCCAATGCAAAAGTCTAAAACTGCATAGCCTACATAGGGGATGTAAAGGCCATTAGCTGCTTTTAAAGCTAGCCATAATATACGGCTAGGGTCTTGTATACATTCATCACCAAAGTGGCGCTGAAATAGCGTTTGGCTGAACAGGGTGACTTGGGAGCCAGTGTCTAGTATGCATGGAATTCGTTGCCCTTGGACAAACACCTCGATTTCAGGGCATCTACCAACCATGGAGGGTCTTTGTTGGGGTGCAGTTAAGGACCCCTCCTGGTTCACTTGCCCTGCTGTGACCGGGGGTACCGAAAACCCATCTGGGCTGGGCGTTGCCGTGGGCAGAATCTCTGGATGTGTCCGGCGTCTCCACAGTCACGGCAGATAGCGTGGCCTTGAGCATCCCATTGGTAGTATGACTGCCCAGGAGGGGCTGATCCCCGGCGTTGGCGCTGAGGGGAATTGGGCTGTGACTGCCAGGATGATTGAGGGGAAGTCTCCAGCAGTGGTTTTGAACATCCTTGTAGCTCCTCTACAATAGACTTGCCTAGAAGGGTTATCTGTTCTTTCAACTCTTGGTGTAACTCAGCCCGCAGAGCTTCCTTCATTTGCTGAAACTCTGTGACAGTGGGAGTAGGCTGTGGGTATGATGATGCAGCAATGGTTGGGCAAACGTTGACTTCTTCTGTGTAGCTCAGTTCCCGCTCTAATGCTTTTGCCTCCTCACAAGCCTCCGCAAAGGCGAGCGTTGAGGTCCTTCGGAGCTGCCTCTGTAGCTCCGAAGGCCCGGATAAAGGCTTCAATTTGTGTTTTACATTCTAAAAACTTTGATGCACCCCCTTCACCACTAAACTTTGGGACCCGTGGCCCCCCCATAAACCATGGCATTAATGCAGCTAACATTTGTGGCTGTGCACCCGCTACCTGAGGCTGCTCACTGCTATTCATATTGTTGTGTACGTCAAGGGTCCTGCCGACACTTCGCCAAAATTGTAACGGCTACAGAAATTTTAGTATTGACCCTTGAGGTACAGCAGCAACAGACAAAGGTGTATAAACTCAGTTTTATTAACAATCTTTAAATACATAAAAACACACACACACTATATATAGAAGTATGCACGACTAGGCAGAGAGGTTATCAAAGTCTATAAACATGGTCCAAGACCACGCTAAAGATAGCAAATGGTAAAGTATAAATGAGCAAATTAAGCAAGTAGCACTGCTGCTATAAAACCAGTGATAAGAATATGGCACCCTCTAGCAGGAAGTGAAGTCCCAAGGTCCCAGTTATCCCAACGCTGATAGACGTACCACTAATAATTCTACACTCGTGTACAATTCACATCACTCACATGATCACACTTTCATGAAAACAAGGGTTAAATAACCATAACCATATGTGACAGAAGATACAAAGGATCACACAGCATAACGCAATAAACCAGCCAAAAGTAACATGCGCACACAGTTAAATGCTACAACGTTGAAGACACTGTGTACACGAGAAATACACTTTCACCACATTCACTGTTCAGGAAAGTTACAGCGAGCAGCCAAACCTTATAACCTAACCATTGTTTGCCTAATACAACCCTGTACAGGAAAATTAACAACTCAGCAACCACTCACGGTCAGTCCACAATTCGAAATCACAGTACAAGGAAATCGCCGCCGTCTCTGTCTCTTTGTTCCTTGTGACGATGTAGTGTATCTGACACCTCCCCTTGACAGCGTTAATCCACGGAACTCCACCCGGAACTGTGAGGAGGGGAAAGTGAATCAGTCAACTCTACACAACATCACAGGGTAAAGCCCACTCGTTTGCGAGACGGTCGCAAAACTACTTCCCTTTAATGCGAGGAATAGAGTGCGTTGGAACAATTCTTTCGCCGTCTTCACTGCGTCCAAGTAGATAGTGACCGGCTCGCGGTCATCTGGGGAATCGGTGGCGTGTAATATTAACGTCTCCGCTCTCGTGAGTTGCGGTAAGTGAAGTCGTTTCGGGCTCCGGTTACCTGCTGTTACTAGAATCCATCAGCTTTTATCCTCTCCAGCCACTATTCACAAAGGCTGCTGATCATTCCCCATTATCAGCCGCACCTGTTGATGAACATCTCAACCACACACACAGACATGTGTACAGCCCCAATTACAAGTAGCCCCGCTACACTAGCACCTTAAGCAACAACGTAAAATTACCTCAAGAGTCAAAACACAAAATCACTGATAAACTAAATATTTGCAAAGATGTTATCATTCACAACTGGAAGAAACTCTCAGAATGTGCTTAATCTGAAATTACTGCTTAATGTTCTATTAGATTGTTTAATGACCATGAAATGTTGAATTTGTTATGATGTCATGTTTTATGCATACTTTTGCGTTATGGGCGAGTTCACCATAGAAATCCATGTAGATAAGATTTTGGTGAGAAAAAAAAAAAGAGAGAAAAGAGATAAGACTAAGAAAAAAGCACGTTTACGTGAGTAGAATTTTTCTTACTGCTTATCCCTCCTCGTTATCCCTTTATAATGACCCTTCCAAGAGCTCTAAGGTTTCTGGTACAATCATGGTTGAAAAAAAAAATCTCTCAAAGCTGTTAAAATGTCAAACTACAATTCAAGGATCTCATTCGAATTCCAATAATTAAGCTGCCGGACATTTAATGAAGGGCTATGCAGCGGACCATCTAGTCAGAGAAAGGCATTTGGACAAACCGTCCTTGTGACTAGAAATTTTAGCTGCCATTGCATGCTGGTGCATAGCATCTTTTCTGTCAGACTGTCAAAATAATCAGAATTGAAAAAGAAATAAGACTTCTTGGATCAACCTAATACAAAATGAATGCTTTCATTTGCTACTGTAATCATTTCCCCCACCTCAAAATCCAAGCACTCAAAATCAAACCTAAAGTTTGAATTAATGGCAACACTAGTGTCACCGGCCCACTGGTGGGCCCAAAGCCATTACATATTTAAAACAGTAATATCCTATACTAAACCTATACTAATCTTGTCATACAAACTATATCATTTGAAAGCTTACAATCTAGTTTTTATATTTGGTGACTGATTTTCAAAATAAATTACAAAGGAGCAGTAATTTATCAATTTGCAACAAGAATATTTTCATACGGCATTCAAACCTTTATTTTGAAATGACGATGAACATAAAAATTCATGAAAGGTTGATAGAAACCACAGTTTGTTTTCATGCCAAGAGTTCAAATGATAACATCCATTAAATTCTAAAAAAGGTTTAAATATAAAGAAAAAAATAATAGGTTCACCATTTGTGATGGGTCGGCAAGCTATAACGCACATTCGTGTTATTTTTATGTTTATTAGAGGTTGAATTTATATAAAAATCTGTCAAACTTCCCATACTTCATATGAATAGGAGGTCTACTTCATACATGAAAATTATGGAAATATATGGTTCAGATCACTCAAACACTTTGGAAATGGAGGCGCCGTTATATGGAGCTTGGATGTCATCTAGATAAAAAGTTTGGTACTGCGCCCAAACAAAATCTTACTGAAAGCTCATTTCTTTTGAGAAATCAACCTACAATGTGGATCACAACTTGTTCAGTTTTTTTGGCTTTGATTTTCTTGCAGTTTTAGAATTCAACATGTTTTGAAAATAATATATTTTAAATAAAATATGAATATATATTTTTTTAATTTTTACATTGCACATTTTCATAAACTCAATCTTCTATAACTTTTTTTCTGTTTCACTTTCTTAATTTATGCCAAATGTCTTTAAAACAAGACCAATCTTACTTCTATTCCAAAGCATTCTTGAATTATAGCCATTTAAGTTCGGGATGTGCATTTTATATGTAAAAAAGGGGGGTGAAATAAGGTCCCTTTAGTTACAACACATTTGTTATGATATTTATTAATCTTTGTTAATGTTAGTTATGAATCCAACGGTTCATTGTTAGTTCATTTTAGCTGAGGTCCATTAAATAATATGGTAACACTTTACAATAACGTTACATTAGTTAACTACATTAGATATAAACCAACAATGAAAAATACTTCTAAAGCATTTGCATTAACATTTATTAACACAGTACCTAAATCAAAGTTGTATCTAACATTATTTAATGGACCTGAGCTAACATGAATTAACAAGGAAACATACTGTAATAAATTAGCTCATTGTTAGTCAATGTTAATTAACGCATTAACTAATGTTAACTTATGGAACCTTATTATAATGTTACCAATAATATTAATTAGATAAATTAAAATAATATATTTCGTTGATAGCTCATGTTAGTTAACTAATGTTAACAGATGGAACCTTATTGTAAAGTGTTACTAAATTAACGTGAAGTATTTTGTTATGCTCTCACACATTACAGTATACGGCAGTGCACAAACACGGCAAGAGAAATAATATTCTCATATTGACTTCTCGGGGAGAATAAATAAACCAAGCTGGCAATGTAATAGTGCACTCATATTCCCTAACTGTCTCTGTTATGAGGAAATGTTATGGTTACGTCCTTGAGCTGCTAAGATTAATCTCTGAGATATTGAAAAACACATGTCACACATGTGCCTCCTTTTATTGGCTCTGTGCCCACAAAGATGCCTCAATGCTTTTATCGATTTCTTATATAATGCGTGCAGCATTATAACTTCACATGCTCCTCTGAAAGACTTCACGTCATTGCAAATACGAAAAGGGACTGTTGACTAATTGGCACCAATTTCCCTTGTGAACAAATTAATTTACTTACTTTGAAGTGATATTAAATCCAGACCATTTAGTTCGTTTCTAAAGATTATGTAAGTGACATTTACCATAAAATACGTTCCAGTTATACATCTCTCATTACCGCACAGTCTAGTTTTGAAGCGCACCAGATGGCTTCCTAGAGAGGCCAATAATTTGCCTCCCCCACTTGGAGGTTCTCACATTGATTTATATGGTCTATATCACATTTTAAATCTCTCCTCTGCAACTGATTAATGTTTTATAATCACTGTCTTGAGTGAGGGGGAAGCAGCATTGAGAACATACACACTGATTGCAGCATCTTACAGATGAAGTAGGTTACTAACTTTGTCACCTCTGAAGCTGAGCTTGTAATCAGGAAAACAGCATGTACCAGCACTATGGGTATCTCTTAATATGATAACCACTTAGAATGACGTACACAAACTTTGTCTATAAAGATAGTTTGCCATTAAGCTGAGATGAGACTCGGATTATAGATATCTTAATCAAAGCCAGAATGTCTGTATTTAGTTTTTTTCTTTTTAATTATAAATGAACAAAATCTCATTATTAATGAAATCTTCTTCTATACTGTTATAATGAGTGTTTTAAATTAGTACAAAGCCCATTGTGCACACTGTGAAAGTGTTTGGGTGGACGTGACTCCTTTTGTGTTCTGTGAAGCTAGCCATTTCAGTGATTCACATAACGCAGCCTCCCAAATTACTGGTCAATATATGCACTGTTAAATTAAGTATGCTAATGTCACATTTGACTCATTATTTTAAATCCTCATTATAATTGAGTCCTGACTGGAATCCATAGACACACCACCATAGCCTTTGAGGGGGAAAAAAAGAATGCTTAAACATATTTTTTTAAAAGAGTGCACTTAACTTCATGTTAACTACTGTTTAAATTCATATGAAATGTAATTAGCTGAACTTTAAAGTGCTTTTTTTGATCCACTTAAGTAGGTTTAGTTGTAATTACAAGCATTTATATCAAGCTAAAATAAACATGTAATTTCTATTGAAACCTTTATATCAAGTGCTACGGTATTTAAATATATATTTGTAATGATGAAGTTGCAGTTTATTACATTTTAAATATATCACATTTAAATGTAATATTGAAATACATTGTTTACATTATTTGATTTACTTTGTATTAGTGTTTTTTACATTAGGAATTGTGTCCTCAGGATGCACAGCAACTGCTGTTATTGTTAGTAATCTGATGTTAGACATGTGCAGTCAGTGACATTAAAGCCAACACCTGCAGAGGACTTGACCCTTAGCTAGTCTTCATCTCAGCAAAGCAAACTCTCATTATCACTTCACTTAAAAGCTTGAGAGTGGCTCAGTAATTGCTTATATTGAAGAATTGCTTATATCCCCCCATTGGTTCTCAAACCATGTAAGAAAAGTAGTTGCTGGTTCACTATCAAATCAACCTTCACATCTGCACATTAAAATCTGTTGACACTTCTATTTTAAAATCATGTCCTCTAATAAAAACATAATATGAACTCAAGTTATAATATAATATACAGGAAATGCAGTTCTTTTTCTTGTGTTGTAGTGACTGCCACGTGTTTCTCCTGTTATCTTCTTGTGGATTATCTTCTTTGTTTTTATTTTTTTATTTTTTTTATTTTTTTTTTATTAAAGTGCTGCAATTAGATCCTTCTCCTCGTTTTGCCTGAACATAGCATGAAAAAATAATAGGCCTACTGTATAATTATTTTTAAAAAATACATTTGTTGATGTACAGTATATGAAACTTTGACTTATAAATTAATATTTTACATGTATAAACGTATTATCTGCAATACTGTTAAAGAATGTGCTATTCATTTAGTTTGTAACAAGAACATCAAAAATAGTGCCATTATATGTTTGATCTAAAAAGCAAGCTCTCATGTCCAACTGTAAGATTTTTTTTTTCCTAATTCACTTTCTATCCTCTATCAAACTTTTATCTTTTAAATGAGTTTTATCCTTTTGGAGGATCTACCCGAAAAATTGTACTCAATTTTTCTGGTCGAGCACTCTCACTTTACCACGATTTGTCCTAGTTACAAAGAGCGGCGTGGCTCTGGGATTCAGACAGGATTTGACTCTCATCAATAACCAAGGCAGCCACTAAACACCATGCCCCTGCAGTGGAGAGGTTAGTCACTTCGCACAGGTGGTATGATCCTGAATGCATAGCGTCTCTGTATGCATCCCCACTTCCTCCACTTTCTAGGTCACTTGCAGGAAGAAATGAGGTGTCAGGGTAATGGATAGATCCCAAACACCAGAGCAAAGTTTGAAAAGCTTGAGGGATTTAACTGTCAATGCATTATGATCTAACAGCAGAAAGATTTTGGCTTGCAATGATAAAAGTGTATTTGGGTTATGCACTGATAAGGCTTTCTAATTTACAGACCTTCATTTATTTGCTGCTGACACTTTTTTGTTGCAAATTAATGTTAACTGTATGTTTTGCAACAATTTACAAGTTTCCTGGAGCAAACTGTTGTAGGACATAAACAGTAATTCATTAAATTAACAATTTACCTCAAATTAAATATCTTTCATCATGTTGTTCCTAACTTGTGTGACTTTTTTTGAACTGTGTGAACAATTTTGCATACAATAAAAGTCAATTGTGTCCAAAAAGTCAATGGGGTAATTTTTTGGGTGAACTATCACTTTAAGTTATACACAACTCAGGTTACCAGAACTTCTGTTTTCAAAATGTTTCACAAATACTGCATACTGGCTCAGCTTAACACAGCATTTTAATATCATATTATTAATTCATCTTTACATCCAATATACCATTTGAAAGATGTAATACTCAAATTGATTTTGAATTAGTACTATTCAAAACATTTCAAAAAATGTCCTCAGAAAGGCAATTAGATGTTAAGAGAGTGTACACTCACAGATTTGAATAAATATACATACGGAACTACATGGCCACTCATCTGCAAATGCCAGGCTGCGTTTCAGTCTCAAATTGAGTACTTATAGTAAATTGCTGGGCTAGTCCAATCTGGAGCTTTTCTTGCGTTGACCAGATTCATCAGTCTCGCTTGACAGGGCCTTACGATTAAATAGCAGGGCAATACAAGTGGGAGTATATATGGTGAATGTACCTGGCAGTGGCCAAGTTCTGCAATTATGGAAATGAGAGCAGTGCTCCTGTGTGAACTAAAATCTGTTTCACTGTAACCTATGTACATATCTACAGTGCTAAGACAACAGAGTGTTCCAAAGTAATGAGGTTGATGCCTTTGAAAATGAATACACAGTGTTGTACTCTAGACATTAAACAGTAACTATTTGCTTATAATAGATATTCTCAGTAGATTTGATGGTAATCTTTGTTTAAATGCTTTATGCATGCTGTATGCATGACTGTTAATCTGTATATGCATGTTCATGTAAAGTTATTCAGCATAGGTAAGCTATTCTCTCTCCCAATGGTCCAAGTGGTCCATTACTGACACATAAGGGGCCATATTCTATTGCAATGATTGAGTGATGTGGCTTTAAAGAGGCCCATACAGCCCACTTAAAATGTGTCCATAAACCTGCCACGCTCTCTTGGATCATCAACATCACCTGCCAATAGTGATGGATTCCCCTGTCCAAGGCTCTGGCTTAAGATATAGTATATACAAATCTGGTGCAGCCGAGCTGATCGATAAGCATCTCTTCTTGTTTTCCACTACTCATTTGGCTTTCTAAAGTCAATTTGAATATTTTGCTCGAGTAAACCCTGTGGCTAGTCAAAATGAAGATTATTGAGTCTCAAGCCACTGAACTGGAGCAGTTCGTATGCACTATTCCTTCATATAATTAAAAACTCTATGGTTGTTTTATTTTTAGGCAAATGTGTTAATTGAATTTATATCACTTTGATTGGTTTCCTCCAGGACACAAACATATGTTGACAAGATGGTTGGTTAGAGGGTGAAAAGTAGTGGATCTCCTTATTTTGCTATGTGCAGTTCAATATCAATTCATTGTGTCTTCAGGATATGGACTATGTTAATAGGATTTCCTGAAACTGCTTTCTGATTTAAAGTATCATGTGACTCCCTTGTAATAAGATAACAAAACAATACTCCCACACATCCGCCTGAATGAATCTGAGTGATGACATGATGACAAAACGGTTTCATTTTCTCCGCCCCCGAGTGTCAGCTTGAAAAGGAAGCTGTAGTTTACCTAATTTTTGAGAGCTTAACTCTCTATCCTGAAATATGACTCGAGATGTCTGAGCAAGAAATAATTCATCAAAACATTTGACACCTAGACTAAGCAATGTGAAGGGATAGTTCTTCCAAAAAAGAGAATTTTGACATTTGCTCACCCTCATGTCCAAACCTGAAAACATTCTTTTCTTCTGCGGAACAAAAAACAACACATTTTTGAAGAATGTTGGGGTGCAAACAACATTGGAGCCCATTGACTTTCATTGTAAAAAAAACTTGCATTGAGACATTTTTCAAAATATATATATATATATTTTTTTTTTTTTTGTTCCACAGAATAAAGAAAGTCATACAGGTTTGGGACAATATGAGGGTGAGTAAATTATGACATTTTTTATTTTATTTTTGGGTGAACTATGGCACTGTACTGTACCCACGATCTCAGCACATATATCTCTTGAGTGCTTCACAGACATTTTAGCTTGGATGCTTGGTTCAACAACACAAAGCCATGCTAGGTCAGCCAGGAACCTGTGGGAAGTGTTTAATGCTAAACTTTACAGACCTTAACTTTGACGACTGACTAATCATGAAAATTTGCACTTTTCAACATCAGAAAAATCAGACCCTACTTGTCCGAATACACCGCAAAGCTTCTGTCTGCAAAGGTCTTGCTCCACTATATGCATCAAATTCACGGCTCTGAGAACAGTGTCAGCAATATAATATATAATTTAACACAACATAATTATAAAATAATTATTAATTTTATTATAATTTATTATTATTATAATTAAATAATAAATAAATAAAAACACCACCAACATATATAAATACAGAACATATATTTATTTTTAAGTTGCTTTGGCAAAAAACATCTGCTTACAGTAGCAACCACATTTATGTTAGAACGGTATGTTTGTATTAATATTTCTTTGCAAGCTTTATAATGTTGTTAGTGCTTTGTCTGTGCAGTGCGCAACATAAAGACTTACTCATGGGGAAAAAAAACTTTAATTGCACATTTCTAATGGCTTTGTCCTTGTTCAACAATAGGCTGAAAATATTGAATTTGGCATGCAGACAGATTCTATACTCTTTTACTGCTGCAGGTAATGTTCATTGATCTGTGAAATTATGAGCTACCATTAAAAAAGGACTGGTTACCACATAATTCAAGATGGTCTGATCTGCTTTCCTCTAACCTATTCATCTGAAAACGCACAAACTGAGATGCCATTTTCATTAGAATGTACCATAATTACCTATAGGGAGATACAATAGTCTCTTTTCAGTCTATGGAAATTGTTCAATGACCAGAACTGACTGAAAGAGCAAATTCATTTATTTTGCACTCACTTAAAGTTGGAACTTTTTTATCTAAGAAAAAGAAAGTTTTATTTTGAATTCATAGAGCACTTGTACTTGTGGCTATAAAAGTAGGCTATAAAACACTGTAAATATGGAAGAGTATAGAACACGCTTATATAAAATGTAACATTCTGTACAATAATGCATGTCTGCTTATCATATACAGATTGTGTTTAGGCAGTTTAGGTCTTCTGTCCCAAATAATTCATCCTATGCTGATTTAACAAAATATGCTGGCATATGCATGTTACATCTAAGTAACACCACTGCTGTAAAATGTTGAATTTTCAAGATGAGAGTGATGGCTGAAGCCAGTTCTTGTCATCATGAGCCAAGTTGAAAAACACGAACAGTATATTGTGAATACTGGTAAACCACAGAGCAAGTGTGTGAGCAAGTGAGACAAGTCTACTTCTGAAAGAAAAATAAGAACCTGTGCGACATGAAACCTATTCAACTGGAATTGGAAGTCCTAGTCACGCGATACAACTTCAGCACCACAGTAAATCCCAGTAGTGGAGCTGATAGTGTAAAAAACAACTAAGCACAGTAACAAGGGGATGAGGTGAAAGAATTCTGCTTGAAGGTCTTGCCTGCGCTATTCAACACTACAATGCCCCCATCCACCCTCTGCTGCTGTCTTCCACCTGTGGAGTGATAAGACTCAGTGATCTATGAAGCACAACAACAACAACATAAAAGATCATCCACAACTGTCTGTTCAGTAAACAAACAGCTCCTTTTCTGCCATTTCAAAATAAAACAGAAGTCAGAAGATGTGGCTTTAAGGTATTGCCTCCACACATGAAGAAGACTCGGACAGCATCAACAGCATCAACCTGCTGGCAGATAAAGGAAATGACTCTGTGGCACATCAGATTCTCACAACAGTATTGCAATAAGTGTCTCTCTCTCTCACAAACACACACACACACACACACACACACACACACACACACACACACACACACACACACACACACACACACACACACACACACACACACACCTGTGTGACAAACTACTCCCTCCTTTCAATTCTACTATGATTGATTATTTTTGTGTCATTACTACATACCTTATAAATTGTGTAAATGTATTGTTCTGATGTTCAGTTCTTGCATTATTTGTCATCACAGTTCAGCCCTTATTATGAAGTCTTATCAACTGTTATAGGCCTCAGAGGGTGAGACTGAGACTCAGATGTAGACTGTCAGGAGCGAGTCCATCCCCATTTGACTGCTCTCTTGTATCTGGCCAAGACTTGACCACACTCTACTGACATCTAAAGGTCAATCTTTCAAGGGTGGCATAAAGAGGTCAGGTGGTTTGAAAGAGGAATAAAGGTAGCCATTTAATCCAGCTTCTTTTGTAAAAAAAAAGTCCAGTGGACAGTCTGTTATATCTTGAATGATTGAAAACGTTTACACACACACACACGCACACACACACACACACACACACACACACACACACACACACACACACACACACACACACACACACACACACACACACACACACACACACGATACACTAGGTCAAATAGCTACTGTTTTTTTTTTACTCAAAGGGATAATTCACCTAAAAAAAAAATTTTCCATCATTTACTCACCCTCAAGTTGTTCAGCAGAAGAAATAAATTCATACAGGTTTGGAACAACTTGAGGGTGAGTAAATTATGACAGAATTTTCATTTTTGGGTGAACGATAGCTAAGAGAGAAATATCAACATTACCACACCCTCATGTTGTTCCAAAGACATAACTAGAACGCAAAACGATTATTATTATGCAGAATGTCCTGGGGCCTCATGTATAAATGTTGCGTACGCACAAAATGGGCACAGAAATATGCGTATGCATTTTTCCACTCACATATCGGGATTTATAAAAAAAGAAACTTGGCGTAAATAAGTGTGCACCGTAAGGATGCTCTTGACCTTGCGTACGCACTCTTTTAGAAGAGTATGTGTTTTGGCGACACCAACAGGCCCAAATAGCAATAACTATTTAAAATGAAAAACTTCTAAATTATCCTATTACATCACCCAATAAATCAAATTGCATCAACCTGAATTATCATTATCAGCATTCTTAACCAGGTGCAAATACTATTTTTCACCGATGGTGAGCTGGATCTAAATGTCTTTTTGGTCACTTTCAGACACAAAATCGAAAGAAAATTAAACATATACAGAAAGATAATAAAAATATAATTTCACTCACCAAGCCTGTCACTTGAAGCAATTATCCATCCCTTCTTAAATGTCCGCGCCAGTGAGCGC
The DNA here is from genome assembly GCA_030578275.1 of Meda fulgida. Lineage (NCBI taxonomy): Eukaryota > Metazoa > Chordata > Actinopteri > Cypriniformes > Leuciscidae > Meda > Meda fulgida. The sequence goes on along the minus strand of CM060621.1, from coordinate 23,819,949 downwards.
GTTGGGCCATTTGGTGAAACTGACGCAAATAACAGTTTAAATAAATAAAATAATTATTTAAACTATGTTTTACCTCTGATATAAACATTTAGATTAAATATGCCATTCAAATTAATGGAGTTAAACATTTAAACATGAAATCATTACTGTGGATGCGATGTTTTTGAACACTTTTCCTGTGGCGTGCTGTGTTTTAATGTTTTAATCACAGAGATAATTGCTTATCATGATAATAATAAATTGTCTGAGAAAATAGTTTCGTGCAAATAATGCCCAAGGCCTATCTGTTTCCATTAAAAATATAAATCAATTAAAAATACAATTGGCCAGTGGAAAAGATTGAGAAAAACTTTCTCTGAAATGTGGCCTATTTTACACTATTTTATTTATGTATTAAAAAACAAGGCAAGGATAGGCAACTACTTGATTTGTATTAATGTAATGTGTCTTGTACCGTTAAACGTTATCACGTGGATGAATAGTCATATGCAAATGATATGCAGATGAGGATCTGCATAGTAAAACTAGGTGTTGTGAGCTCCATATATGGTTATCTCGGGGTGGAGACGCACGTGCGCACAATCTTCCGCTGACTGGGATTTATAAAGTGAATTCTGCGCAGGTTCTGGCGTACGCACGGTTTTATAAGTCTGAATATTTTTTTGCGTACGCCATTTTTTACTTTCGGGAGCACGTACACTTTTAGTAAGGATTCTACACACAGTTTTATAAATGAGGCCCCAGTACCCTTTTTTTCCAACAATGAAAGTAAAGCACCAAAAATGATTTAAAAAGAAAAAGCACAATAAAAGTATTTTAAAAAGACGCAAGATGCTCCAGGTTTGACGCATCAGAATGCAATTTAAAATACTTCCAACTTCTTTTAAAGCATTATGTTAACATATGACAAGAGCATACAACTAGTGTTAGTATATCTTGATGCCAAATAAGGAAATACATAAACAATTGTACAAAAAAAAAACATTAAAGAAGAAACTAGCAGCAGTTAAGACCTTATTGCAGCATCACAAACATAGGTTTAATGAATTTTGAAATAGATAATTGATCACTTAAACATCTTCATGAATGCTTAGTACAACTGTTTTGTTGCTGGCTTCTATGATGTTGGAGAGATACCTAGACCCACAGATCTGAGTAACAATAATGAGATATAGCATGGCCTGGTCTGTGTTGTAGGCCATTTGATAAATGAAAAACAAGTGAGCAGTGGCAGACTACCACAATAAATAGAAACAAAAATATTGTTACACGTAGTGGAAGTAGAGCAAATAAATACATCCAAGTACTGATGTTTCTTGGGGGCCATGCAGTTCTATTATGACAGTGATCGTTCTGAAGCATAGTCGAGAGCAAGAGAGAGCGAGAGCGAGATTTTGAGAATTTAACAAAACATTTATGTCACAATTCTTAAACACTACTCAACACAATTCCAATATAATAATTAAAGCTTGCAAGCAGCATTGAAAGGGCCCTCGCACCCGTGCCACCGCCACCCGGTGGCTTTAGGAAGCCCCCGGTGGGCAATGTGCATTTAAGTAGGTAAACATAGGAGGAGTATGTCAAAGTCAGTTACAAAAATGTCCTTTATTATGGGGATAATAGCATGCATTATCACTCAGATAAGTGTTGCTAGCTTGTTTTAGCATGTTTCTAGCATGTTTAGAACTCAATGGCATACTTACTATGTTGCTAGTAATGCATCACAGTGTAAAACATGTCACTTCCTGTCGACAGCAGATGGCGCTATTACTTTAACTTAAAATTGTCATGTAGATGCGTTCAGGGCAGGACTCTTATCAAACGTGTGAAGTTTGGGGCAGGTTAGGGTTACTGTGCGTTCACACCGGACGCGAATAGCGCGTCAAATTCGCGTCTACCGCGTCTAGTTTGACGCTTGACCACTTTGTGTTAATTCGCGTGTCAAGAGTGAAACTGACGCGCGTAAAAGACAAAAGTTTGAAGCGAAATTTACGCGCGTCACGCGCGTCAGAGGCGAAAGTTTCAAAAGTTTCGAACCCCGTTGGCGGCCATCTTTTTACAAGATGTCTGTTGTTGATCGGTCATTTATCGAGAGAGTCACCGCTCTGTATTTGCTCTGGAGAACAGAACAGCGGCGTAGGGATCATCATCGCCGTATTTGGGTCCACCAGACCCTTCGGAGGCGAACCCAGTTCGGCGAGTTTCACCATTTGCTCCAGGAGCTGCACCTGGATGACGGCCGCTTTCAGCGGTACTTCCGCCTGTCCCGCGCCCAGTTTGATGACCTGTTGTCCCGCATCGGAGCTAGGATCACCCTCCAGGACACCAACTACAGGCGCTCTATCCCGGCTGCGGAGCGCCTGTCCATCTGTCTTCGGTTAGTAAATGTATATGATATTTTAAATACAGTATATTCAATATGCTAACATATGCTATCAATGTTTTTTTTTTTTAACTGTGGTACGGTTGGCGCTCTTTCTAGTGATACTCAGTTAACGTTAACTGACATAAATATTCTCTTGGCAGAGGTGATACTGTCATGTTTCTCTGTATAAACACAGTGATCTTTATAGTGATTCTGAGTTAACTGCTATAACCTAGACATTAAAATATTCTTGGCATACGTGATGTTTCTCTGTATAAACACAGTAATCTTTCTAGTGATACTGAACCTAGAAATTTAAATATTCTCTTGGCAGATGTGATACTGTCATGTTTCTCTGTATAAACACAGTGATCTTTATAGTGATTCTGAGTTAACTGCTATAACCTAGACATTAAAATATTCTTGGCATACGTGATACTGTCATGTTTCTTTGTATAAACACAGTAATCTTTCTAGTGATACTGAGTTAACTGCTATAACCAAGACATTAACCTAGAAATTAAATATCTCTATCTGTAAGCAATATGTAGTTCTTGATTATTGTCTATGTCATGCTTGATTATTGACATTTTAATATACCATAAGCCATTTAATAGTATACCTGTTGATTTTATAGTTTAATATTTAACTACAAGTGTACTTGTAATAATATTTATAACAATGTTTTCTAGGTTTCTTGCCACTGGGGACTCATTCAGGTCGATAGCATCCAGCTACCGGGTTGGTGTCTCCACAGTGTGCCAGATCGTTGCCCAGGTAGTGACTGCCATCTGGGACTGCCTTGTGGAGGACTACATGGCTGTGCCCACCACCGATGACTGGAGGTCCATCGCAGAGGGATTTCAGGAGCGGTGGAACTTCCCTCTGTGCGTTGGAGCGGTGGATGGGAAGCATATGGTGCTGAAGGCACCCCCCAACTCAGGATCCCAGTTCCACAACTACAAGGGAACGTTCTCCATCGTTCTGCTTGCAGTTGTGGATGCGAAGTATCGCTTCCGGGTGATCGATGTTGGGGGGTACGGCAGGACCAGTGACGGTGGGATTCTTGCAAACTCCGCCTTTGGACAGGCTCTCCGGGCTGGCACTCTTCATCTGCCTCCTGACCACCCTCTACCTGGTGCTGAAGACAGAGGACCCCAGCCTCATGTCTTCGTGGCTGATGAGGCGTTCCCGCTGCGGAGGAACCTCATGCGGCCCTTCCCTGGACGCACGCTTCCTCCAGAGAGGCGTGTCTTCAATTACCGCCTCTCCAGAGCCAGGCTGGTGGTGGAGAACGCCTTTGGCATCCTCTCCTCACAGTGGAGGATGTACCGCCGCCTCATCGAGGTCCACCCTGAAGTTGCGGAGAAGTGTGTGAAGGCGACGTGTGTTCTCCACAACTTCATGCGGTATTCGGAAGGGAGAGAGGCACCTGCTGTGAGGGGCGCGGGGCATGCTGGAGAGGAGCCACTGACAGGTCTGGGTCGAGTAGCAGCCAACAACTCCTCCAGAGAGGCACTCCAGGTGAGGGACGTCTTCATGGAACACTTCTCGGTGGAGGGAGCAGTACCATGGCAGCTGACGGAGTAGCATTTGAAGTCCTCCTCATGACTTCCCCACAACGGCTCTTTTAAGAGCCACCCACAAACCTATAAAGAGCATGTCTTTCTAAAAACAGTTTTCCTCCATTATAATATTTAGTATTTTTTTTTCCAGGTTGTCAGCCTCAGTTCCAGGCTGTCAGGTCCACAACATGCACATGTATTAAGTTTAAACTCTGACTAACCCTTTACACAATTACAGGTTTTCCATGTTTGTATACAAGGTAAAATGATTTATTTATTTTTTAATAAATAAATGGAGCCAGCCTCCAAAAAGTAACAAACCTTTCTATTTTTTGGTTGTTGATTGTCTTTACATTACAATGATGTTTCATATAATCTATATTTAGATATGGAATAAATAACATTAAATACTAAATTAAAACATCTTGTATATTAAAAAAAAAGTTATGTGATACAAGATTTGCTTTGTTGTGCATAGAACCACACCAGGCATTTAGTCAGATTGTAAAATCATTTATTAAGGGCAATTATATAAAAGAAATAATACGTACAGGAAAAAAAAAATGTAAAAACAGGAATAAAAAGGACCTCGCTTGGAAGCTGGAAAAGCCCCAGGGAACAGCATGTAGGAGAAGAGGAAGGAGGGCCTTCTGAGTTTCCTGCAGAGCCTGCTGCCTCTTTTTTTTTTTACTACTCTGGGGGGGGGGGGGGGGGGGGTCAAATTGTTCCAAATTTAGCACAGTATAGCTATTTTCTATTGCATAAGTATATAATTTATATTTAAAATTTTCCTTAAGATGAGGCGGCATGTTCTGTACGAAAGGCAGAAGGGATAGGAGGAAGTGCTCGTCTGTGGTTAGTGGCAGTGGCGGGGGGGGGGGGGGGGGGGGTGTTGGAGGTCGCGTCGGAGGTTGCGACAGGAGCGCAAGAAGTCGCTGCTCCACCTCCGACGGACCATCCGGTGACCGCTCACGGGGGCGCCGACGAGCTCTCCTCCTCTGTTGGCCTGTGAAAATAAAAAAATACAACACATGGTGCAATGAGAAAGCAGAAAGATGATACCTGATTTTCATTCTCACAGTGAAGGTTTAAAAATTGCATTTAAACGACAAAATTTTCTAGATATTGTGAGAATAATATCTGTGCCTGTGAGTGACAGACAGTGCTTAAATGCAAGTGTGATATTGTTTTGAACTTGCTTTAACATATATTAAGTAATTAAAGTTATACTTCAGACATATACGTAGATAAACATTCAAATGAACAGTAGTTAAAATGTATGCAGATGATTGGACTGCAATGGATTTGTGTCTGCATTCACAAAAAACGTGCATGTAACATGTTGAAATATTGTTTGTACTATTGCCTTCACACACCTATAGGTTCAGCAGCAGGGGCCTAGGGACCAGGGACTGGGGAGACAGGAGCAGAAGATGGGGTTCTTTGCCCATCCTCACTCTGATATGGCTCTGTCAAGACAATATTAAATGTTAATACGACACATTGGTAACAATACTCAGAGAGATTACATTTTTTCATCTGTAAACATGACAACATATATGCCTTGTAATGTGTCTATATTAGAAACACACCTGTCACTGTCTCCTCTGATTGTCCGGGTTGTCCCTGGTCCTCGAGGTGGTTGTCCTCTCCGATCCGGGCCTCGACCCCCTCCATGTTACTTGTCGTATCTCGTGGAGTGACGAAGGGGTCGAGGAATCCCAAGATCTGAGAAAACTTCCACCTCTTCCCAGACCCTGCTGCTGACCCACTCCTCTTCTCCATCTCCTTCCTCTTCTCCCCAGGTACGTGTCCCTGAGGCTTTTCCACTTTTTACGGCAGACATCATCTGAATAAACACATTATCTTGTTATTGAAAAGTAGTTGTATATTTGCGGGAAAATAGTTGTAAACTAGCAGCACGGCAGCTTGCTAACTGATTAGTAACTTTAGCTCAATAACGTGACTCAAAAGTGAAATTTGTATATTTTACAACGTACCAGGTTGTACAATCTCCTCACTAATCTTCTTCCAAGCGAGGTCCTTTTTGTTCCTGTCTCTATAAAAGTAAGAACTTGAGTCAAATAACTCCGGGTGACCACTCACAGCTAAAATTAGTTTCTCCTCCATTTGGAATGAATGACTTTCGAGCGGGAGTTTGTTATGCTATGTCACTTTATGCCACGTGAAGCAAGCAGGCTCCTGATTGGTTAACGCGGCGCGAATTGACGCAGAAGTTCAGATTTTTCAACTCAGGCGGCAGACGCGAATTCGCGTCAAACGCGTGAATGCACAAATAGCACTAACTAAATCATTCGCGCGTAACGCTCTTAACGCGCCAGGCGCTTAATTTGCGCGAACTTGACGCGCGAATGAGGCGAATTCGCGTCTACCGCGCCGCGCTCTACGCCTCATTCGCGCCGCAGGAATTTTTTACGCGCGTAACTGTAACGAGGACGCTGAGGCTGAGTGAGAATCCATGTGCGGAAGTTTATTAAAGACAGTTTCCACAAACAAATACGAAAAGGCAGGCAGAGGGTCAAAACCAAGGTAGCAGTCAGATCTTTCAACATACAAAGGGGAATTCCAAAAGGCAAGAGTGAGTAGGCAGGCAAAAGGTCCAAGCAAAAACATCAGTCCGATCAGGCAACCAAAACAAGGGGAATAATCCAGAAAATCGAGAAACAGATAACCAGGCAGAATCATACACAGTAGACAAGCAGGATCAACAGGAAATAACGCTCGGTAAGGCAGGTAAACTGGCATTACTTCGCAATGAGTATAAGAATGGTCTCTGGTTAAATAGCAGTCAAACAGGAAATGAGTGCAGAAGAAGCAGAGGGAGTGGAACACAGTCAATACTCAGGTGAGGGCTCCCTCTGCTGGCTTGGCATTACAGAACCCCCTCCTCCTGGAGCGACTCCTGGAGCTCGACGTGGGCGTCCCCGTGGTCGTGGCACTGGTCGGTCAGGTCTTGCTCGATGAAATTCCTCGATGAGAGATGGATCCAAAATGTCCCGGGCGGCTACCCACGATCTCTCCTGAGGTCCATAGCCCTCCCAGTCCACCAGATATTGGAGCCGACCCTCTCTTTGTCTTGAGTCTAGTAACTCATTCACTTGATAAGCAGGAGTTCCATCAATGTCCAATGGAGGTGGTGGTTCTGGGGTCTCATGGCCAGGGTCAGCATTCAGGTGGACCGGTTTGAGGAGGGAGACATGGAAGGAGGGAGAGATACTGTAATTATCAGGAAGCTCCAATTGGTAAGTTATCTCATTAATTCTCTTGAGAATCTTAAACGGGCCAACATACCTCGGACTGAGCTTCCTGCTTGGCAGTCGTAACTTGATGTTCTTTGTCGAGAGCCAGACATGTTGTCCTTGTTGGTAGGGAGGATGTGGGCGACGTCGTCTGTTGGCCTGGAACTCCTGTGTTCTCACGGCCCGCTGGAGACGGACGTGTGCACTGTCCCACACCTTCTCGCTACGTTGGATCTAGTCGTCCACCGCTGGGACTGAGGAAGGTTCACCAGACCACGGGAACAAGGGGGGTTGGAACCCCAGGACGCACTGGAAGGGGGTCAGGCCTGTGGATGTGTGTGTGAGAGAGTTCTGAGCATATTCTGCCCAAGGCAGAAACTCAGACCATCGATGTTGTTCTCGACTGCAGTAGGATCGTAGGTATCTGCCGATTTCTTGGTTGAGGCGTTCAACTTGGCCGTTGGCTTGAGGATGATATCCTGATGTGAGACTAACGTTGATATCCAGTTGTTTGCAGAAAGCTCTCTAGACTTGGGAAGTGAATTGTGTGCCTCGATCGCTGACAATATCTTCTGGGAGACCATATACTCTGAAGACATGGTGGAAGAGGGCTTGGGCTGTTTCCATGGCGGTAGGTAGTCCTTTTAATGGGATTAGATGACAGGATTTTGAGAAACGGTCTATAATGACTAGAATAGTGGTACAATTGTCGAAGGGAGGTAGATCAGAGACAAAGTCTATGGATAGGTGGGACCATGGGCGTTGTGGGATGGGTAGTGGTTGTAGGAGACCGGAGGGTAATTCTTTAGGGGTTTTGGACTGGGCACAGACTTGACAAGACTTTACATAAGCGGTGACCTCTTTTGCCATTGCAGGCCACCAAAATTATTTTTTTAGCAGACGAATAGTACGAGAAATACCGGGGTGGCCTGCACTAATGGAAGTGTGGATCCATTGCATGATACGTTGACGTAGACATAGTGGTACGTACTGTTTGTCATGAGGGCAGTGAGTGGGTTGTGGTTCACGTTGTTGTTCTTGTTGTAATTCCTCCATGATGTCCCAGGAAACTGGAGCGAGGATGACAGAGTGAGAAAGGATGGGTTCTGTGGTGAGATGTTCTTTGGGAAGGTCGTATCGTCTGGGCATCTGCTTTACAGTTCTTACTGCCGGGCCGATAGGTTACTGTAAACTGGAAGCGGGTAAAGAATAAAGCCCAACGAGCTTGACGTGGGTTAAGACGTTTTGCACTTTTGATATATTCCAAATTTTGGTGATCTGTGATGATTAGAAATGGGTGGACCGCCCCCTCCAACCAATGTCGCCACTCCTCGATGGCTGCCTTCATGGATAGCAGTTCCTTGTTCCCCACATCAGAGTTCCGTTCAGCGGCGGTTAGTTTCCTTGAAAAGAATGCGCATGGGTGCAGTTTGCCTGGTAGACCGTGTCTCTGTGAGAGTACTGCCCCGATTCCACAGTCGGAGGCATCCACTTCTACTATAAAAGGTAAACTGGGGTCTGGGTGTTTCAGAATGGGGGCAGAGGTGAATCTTTCTTTCAATGTGATAAAGGCATTGGTGGCTTCTTTATTCCAGCTTAGCTTTGTGGGTTTACCTTTTAGAAGTGATGTTAGGGGGGACGCTATGGTGCTGTAGTTGCGGATGAAACGTCTGTAGAAGTTTGCAAAGCCTAAAAATCTTTGTAATTCCTTGACTGTTGTGGGTTTAGGCCATTCGGTGACTGCTTGAACTTTTAATTCATCCATTTTTACTCCATGGTGACTTATGTGGTAGCCTAGGAACGAGGTTCGATTAACATGGATTTCACATTTTTCTGCTTTGACATAGAGCTGATTTTCGAGTAATCGAGAAAGGACGATCTTAACATGGTTGATATGCTCTGCCTCAGACTTGGAGTAGATGAGAATGTCGTCAATATAGATTACCACAAACTGGTTGAGTAGGTCCTTGAAGATTTCATTGATGAATGACTGGAAGATGGCGGGTGAGTTGGCCATCCCATACGGCATAACTTGGTACTCATAGTGCCCCCTGGTGGTGAGAAAAGCAGTCTTCCACTCATCACCTTCTCTTATTCTAATTAAGTTGTAGGCACTTCTTAAGTCCAGTTTAGTGAAAATGGTGGCCTCCCGTAGCTGTTCTAGGGCAGAGGGTACTAACGGAAGGGGATAACGAAATTTGACAGTCACATTATTTAGTCCTCTGTAATCGATGCAGGGTCTTAGTCCTCCATCCTTCTTTTCAACAAAGAAGAATCCTGCAGCTGCTGGAGAGGTAGATGGACGAATAAAACCTGAGTTCAGAGCCTCTTCAATATAGTCTTCCATTGCTTGACTTTCGGTACGGGAGAGAGGGTAAACTTTGCTTTTGGGAGGCATGGCATTGGGGAGCAGGTCAATAGCAAAGTCCCAGGGTCGGTGTGGTGGTAGCTGTGCGGCCTTGGTTTTGCTAAAGACTTCAGAAAGATTGTAGTAATAGGCGGTGATGTTCACAGTCTTGAGGGTATCTGGACTTTCAATGCTGGTTGTGAGACATGATTGGGGTTCAGTGGGGAAGCAGTTATTTAGACAAAATGTGGACCAATGAGTCAGCTCACCATGATACCAGGAAATGTCAGGGTCGTGAATAGATAGCCAGGGATGTCCCAGGATGACCTCGAATTTGGGAGAATCAACAATATACAATGTGATAGACTCTTGATGCAGCAAACCAACATTAAGTGTGAGAGTTTTTGTTTGATGAGTGATCCCCTCTCCAATGAGTGTGTCATCGATGGCCTTGATTTTGATAGGTGGGGTACATGGTTGCATGAGGATGTTATACTTCGTGACAATGTCCTCTTTAATCAGATTCAGAGCAGCTCCAGAGTCAATCATCGCTGTTAATTCAAGAGACAATGTGTCAGTCTTGAGAGTAATGGGTAAGGTAAATGATTTGTTACTGAGTAAGGAGAAATGTTCGATATTTACCCTGGGAACAGCTTGGGATTTGTGTGGACATCCTAGACTGCGATGGCCTGCTTCACCACAGTAAAAGCATAGCTGATGTTGCCGACGCCTCTCCCTTTCCCCTTCAGAAAGTCGGGAGACGTTGAGTTGCATAGGTTCATCGTGAGTGCGTGCCTCGATAGTGACTGGAATCTGTGAACTGCCCTGATTTCCCCTGCTGCCCTTGCGTTTCGGAGCTTGTCTCATGAGGTTATCAATTTTAATGGCAAGAGTGACAAATTCAGAAAAAGAGGAATTCTCTCCTTTACAAGCTAGTTCGGTTTGCAGTTCCGTGTTGAGACTACGGTGAAACATGGCTTTTAAAGCGATATCATTCCAACCACTCTGTGCAGCAAGTGTTCTGAATTCAATAGCATATTCAGCAGTGGTGCGGTCACCTTGTGTGATGTTAATGATTTGTGTTGACACATCTTTGCCTCCGGCAGGGTATTCAAACACTTCACGGAGTTGCTGGATGAAATAATCCACTGAATATCTGAACCGTGAATCAGAGTCCCAAACTGCTGCAGCCCAGTCGATAGCTCTCCCCGTTAACAACGTCATTAAGAATGCACATTTATTCTCCTCTGATTCGAATTTCTCCCCTTGATGATCAAATTACAGTCTGATTTGATGAATGAAGCCTTTACATTGTTCAGCAGTACCATCGAACTTTTCAGGAAGAGCAAAGCTTACCGTCTTTGGTGTGGGCTGTGGGAGTGATCAGATGTAGTGCGTTAGATGTTCGTTGACTGATTGGAGCTTGGTTAGTTGTTCCCGGTATTCCTTTAACATATCGCTTTGATAAGTGAATGCTGCTTGCAGGTTCGAAACTTCCGCTGGATTCATGGGTGGCGAAGTATTCTGTAACGAGGACGCTGAGGCTGAGTGAGAATCCATGTGCGGAAGTTTATTAAGGACAGTTTCCACAAACAAATACGAAAAGGCAGGCAGAGGGTCAAAACCAAGGTAGCAGTCAGATCTTTCAACATACAAAGGGGAATTCCAAAAGGCAAGAGTGAGTAGTCCAAGCAAAAACATCAGTCCGATCAGGCAACCAAAACAAGGGGAATAATCCAGAAAATCTAGAAACAGATAACCAGGCAGAATCATACACAGTAGACAAGCAGGATCAACAGGAAATAACGCTCGGTAAGGCAGGTAAACTGGCAATACTTCGCAATGAGTATAAGAATGGTCTCTGGTTAAATAGCAGTCAAACAGGAAATGAGTGCAGAAAAAGCAGAGGGAGTGGAACACAGTCAGTACTCAGGTGAGGGCTCCCTCTGCTGGTTTGGCATTACAGTAACGCGTCTTTGCATTGACTTAACATTGAAATCACTCGCGCCTGACGCGCTATTCGCGTCCGGTGTGAACGCACCATTAGGCTTAGGGTTACTACATCACAGTGTAAAACATGTCACTTCCTGTTGACAGTAGGTGGCTCTATTACTATAACTGAAAATTGTCATGTAGATGTGTTCAGGGCAGGACTTTTATCAAAAGTGTGACGTTTGGGGCAGATTGGACATTCCTTGCCTGAGTTAAAACAACTTCCTGTTTCATGGCATTAATAGCATGATTTAACACTTAACTAAGTATTGCTAGCATGCTTAAGCATGTTTTTAACATGTTTAACACTCAATGGCATATTTTACTATGTTGCTAGTACTGCATCACAGTGTAAAACATGTCACTTCCTGTTGACAGTAGGTGGCGCTATTACTATAACAGAAAATTCTCATGTAGATGTGTTCAGGCCATGACTCTTATCAAACGTGTGAAGTTTGGGGCAGATTGGACATTGCCTTCTTGAGTAACTGCAACTTCCTCTTTCATTGCATTAGCATATGCTTTAGCACT